>VZTV01014759.1:0-24686 GCA_013400875.1 Anhinga rufa
CCGGACACTGGTAGGGCTTTTAGTTGCCTTCCTCTGCACTCGGCTAAACAAATGCCAAACCTTCTTAAATCTAAATTACTCGAAATATTTACTGTTGAGACGTCCAAGAGGAGGATAGTTAAAACATTAATTCCTCGCATTCCAGTGTATTAGGGCTTTACCCTGCAACTTGCCGAGTGCCAGAAAGGGGACTTTGTGGATTCGATTCCCCTAACTAGACAGACACCCCCCCCACACTCCCCCCACCCAAACTTTAATGCTTTTTTTTTAGAAAAAAAAAGAAAGAGGGAGAGAAAAAGAAAGGAATGCACATCTGGGCTAAATATTTGTTAGAAAGTATTCCCAGGATAGTGGGAGTTCTGGTGCCAGAGAGGAATTCCTGCGGGTTTGATCCATTGCATTATGTACTTGTTCCAAAAGCTGTTTTCAGTAAAATAGATGAGTAAGAAGTCTTAGCCAAGAACAGAATGTCTTTTTTGGCAACTAAAAGGAAGATAGGATTATTTTATTTCAGGTTATGTAAAAAAAAAAAAAGAGAAGGTGGTAAAACCCTGTGCTCGGTGGTGCCTGCAGAGATTTGCAATGGCAAGCACAGATAGATTTATTTTTTTTCATGCTGCTGTGCACATTTTTGTGACTTCTTTGTACGACATCAATGTGGATTTAAGATTACTTGCGGAATTACTGCAATTAAAATATCCTCGCTGTGTCTGAATTGGCCTCCGGGTTTTTTGGGCTGAGCGGTCAGCGGTTTCGGCAACATGGCTTTCAAGGCAGCATCCAAATCGCTGGCGTGAATTCCGCTCCCAAGTGCAGGGGCGAGGAGGGGAGGAGAGGATCGTCTTTGCCTCGACAGCGAAACCCCCATCTGGAGGATTTTTTAGGGGTGGATACAAGCCGACACCGATGGGTGCAGCCCCACTACATCGGGTATAGCTCCTGAGAAGGATTTGAAAACTTGACCTGGAAAATGTCACAACCATAAATCAGCAAAGGAGGGGGGGGGGAGGTGTTACAGGGGAAAATTAATGTGTTTTGGCTGGTGGGCAACAGGTTCACCAGCTTTTTCCCATTAATTGAGAATCGTGTTTTCACGACACCTACTTTGCATTAACAAAACAATAGGTGTTTGGAGTAAGACACCATGCCAAAGGTGGTTTTTTTTCTGTGCGTTTGGCGTATTCTCATAGATGGGAGATGCACGCACCTCCCTTCATCCTTCTGCCAGACGTGGCTAATCAGCGATGATAATATTTAAAAAAAACCAAAAATTGCACCATCTTGTACGCAGCTTGCCTTGGCTCTGCCTTGGTGTTTGTGTTAATTCGGTTAGCTCGCTTGAGGAAAAACCCTTTGTTTTTTCTTGCTCTGTGGTTTGGGGGGGAGGCAGTGCGGCTCGTGATGGGCGCCCTTGGGTTTGCAGGCGACCTGAGCATCAGGGCTGCATCGCTCTGCAGCATCGCGATGTCCACCTTCTCGCTTCTCTGGGAGTCCTGCAGACCAGGTGAATCCTGATAGAAATGGATGCCATGTAGAGTGGGGTTTTTTTTTCTGGTCCGAACCTGGGAGTTATCCCCATTTTTCAGCAGCGTGACCTTGGCTGCTCCACCACCCTCTGGTGTCTCCCGCAAGGCTTGGATGTGGTCAGCGTTGCATCTCCGAGGGTGTTTGCTGTTGGACGTGTGTCCTACAGGCTTTTTGGGGAGGTGGTTTCTCCCTCCCTTGGCTAGATGGTCGCATCCTTCCGGCAACATCGGGGGTGTCCGATGGGGTCAGCTGGTATGAGCAAACCTCCAGCTGCAGCCCAGGCTTTCCTTCGGACCCCTGCTATGGATTTGAAGGAGTTTCTTTGCTTGTGGTTGTTCCTTAAAGCAAATGTGAGACAGAGCAGAAGGCACAAAATACAATAAAAATAAAAGGTTGGTAATTGCAGCCAGGTAGCTGGTTTGGGTGCCGTTGGCTGCCTGCGAGCTCGCTCAGGCAGGGAAGGGGTTAATCCAGGTGTCAGGTAGGATGTGTGCTGCTGGGGCTGGAGGGTGGCCAAATCCACCTTCTCCCCATCTGGTTTGGATTAAGGCCAAAAAAACAACGACCCCTCCGTGGAAAAACCACCTGCAGCTCCCGGGCTGCTGAGGAGGAGGAAGAGGAGGAGGGAAGGAGGGGACGGCCTCTCCCCAGCCCCCAGGTTCAGGGGACCGTGGGGGATACACTAGTCCCATAGGCGCGCGTTGCAGTGAATGATTAACTTCTTCAGGCCAAGGATCTGCTTCATCCAGGGATTTATTTTTTTTGACCTTTTAGGGGACTATTGTCTCCTGGGAAGCTGTTGGTAAACATAATTAATGAGGGTTGGTGCAAGGCTTTGAAGGCACCGCGTGTCCTCCCGTCCTGCTACGCGGGGCTGCGCGGCACTGTTGAGATACTGAAAATCCCATCGTTAGGAGGCTTTGAAGCCGGTGTGGTTTCTGTGCTGTCTGCTCAGGGCTGTCAGGAGGCAGGGTTTGGTGGTGGTTTTTTTTTGTTTTTTTTTTTTTTTTCTTTTTCAGAGACTTAAATTAACTTCAGACATGCAAAAGAGGGTGAGAAAGTGCTACGGTTATAAAGAACAAAATTGGCTGGTGGAGGAGTTTCAGCTGGTGGGAGGGGATGGGGACCGGGTGTCTGGCACCCCTGTATCTGCACTGGCGCTGTCCTGGGGCTGTGGGTGTCTGAAGCATCCGGTGTCATCCGAATTTCAGGGATGCCTTAGGTTTTGCCTGTTACCTCTGGTTTTATTGAAGCACCAGGGTGGCTGGCAGCATCCTGCAGTGCCAGGGCTCTCCCCCCGCCCTTGATGGAGGGAGTTTCTGGGCTGGAGATGAATCTTTCCCACTGTGGTTGTGCCTTACAGCCTGGTGGGATGGGGTCAAAGCAAGTCACTCCTCCAGCAGCAGCCTGGTTCTCAGCTTTGGGTATGGTTCAGTGGCTTCAATATAAGCTGGCAGTGACTTCTGCAGAAGCAGGGGCATCTGGTGCAGTGTTGCCAGTGTCTAAAAGGAGGAAGGGTCCATTGTCTATGCAAGAGCATCCCGGGTGAGGTGGGCTTTGATATCCATTAGCCTACTGTAGGCAAAGCGTGTAGCTTTCGTGCAATTGCAGGAGACAAAAACCCCACAAACTTTCTGAAAGCAAAGGTTAAAAACATGTAACAAAGTTATTTTTGTTTTTTCTTTTTCTTTTTTTTTTTTTGAGATGAGCAGGGGAAAAGCATGCAGGAAATTTAGGAATCTAGGCAAGTACAGAGCTCCTTTGTTTTTAATTAGCTGTGTTGTTTTTAATTGCTACTATGCTTGATACATAACCCAGCCTAAACAAGAATAGCTTATTGAATGGGGGACTGACTATGAAAGGCACCGTGAGGAGAAGGACTGTTCTTCACAGTTGATATATTTGTATTTCAGTGCTTCATTTAATAAGTCTGTTTCCCCAGGGGGCTGTAGCAAGTAAATCACGCCAACAGATTGTTCTCTGCAAACTGGCTTATTTTTGTAATTAGCAAGACGTTAAAGCTGTAACTGCATAGAAAGCGATCTGGGTAAGGAGTTAACATAAAAGAATTAGTAAGCAAAATGTAATACTTATTGTTTGATAACATTTGTGTTGATTGAATTGGTTTCCGGACAGTTTGTTGTCTGCGATAGTCGGGTTTTCTGCAGCGTTGTAGAATAGGAGAGAGATTCAGCAGGTGTGCACAGCAAGGGTAGTAAGGTGCGGTTTTTTGGCGGAGAATGCTTTTTGGGAATCACATCTGCATGGCCAGGTGGATCTGGTGGAGAAGTCTTGCTGGGGGTTAAAGCCATCCTGCTTATCACCAGAAATTGCCGGTATTTCCCTCGCTTTAATTTGCTTTTCTCCTTTGTTTTCCAGTTATATGAAAATTACGGTCTCACCATGAGCGGGCTATTGAAAAGGAAGTACGAAGAGCTGGGGGATGACAGTACCTACTGCTCCTCCTCTTCCTGCTCCCCCCTCTCCTCCTCGGCATCCTCGGGCTGGGAGTCGGATGAGGAAAGCTCCCGCGGAGAGCCCAAGCCCAGCTCTGCCTTAACGCCCAGCTTCACCCGTGAGTATCTCCAGCAGACGCTTTCCTGGGATCAGGCATGCCCACTCACACGTTTTTGTAGCATGGTGATGGGTCGTCACTTCTGTCCATGCAGAGACCCCCTCGGAGCACACCTTCAGGGGTGGAAGTGGCCATAACACCAGCTCCCTGTCATTATACCCATTTATCTTGTCTTTATAATTGGCCAGCATCTTTGGGGTAGTCTTTCTCAGCCCTTCCTCCCAGCATTTATCATTCCTTTATAATGTTTTTGCTGAAGTCCAAACTTCCAGGAATAGAAACCCAAAGACCTGGGTGTGCAGAGACATGGAGGTGCCTCCAAGCCAGTGCCGCAGGACCATCTCACCATCCCTCAGTCCCCTGTCAAGCTACTCCATAGGCAACGACTATACAGACAGCAAAGGCCCATAACACTGGTTTTTAAACATTATTAACCAGTAGCGTAATTGCCATTTCAGAACCCGCTTCCTACATAAGTTGGGTACTTTGCCAAAGAACATGAAACGTTTGACATTGCTTCTGCTGTTAGTACAGATAAATGCTCTTTTGTTTCCCCAGCAATATCGGTTTTGAGAACTTTTAGGAAAACACGCAGAAGACAAGGTTGTAAAATCCTTTATCTGCCATGTGAAGGGAAAAATAAAAAATGCAATAGGGGAACGTCTTCATGGAGGAGAAATAGTCCAACCTAGTAAATTATACTGAGCACCCACTGTATATAGCAGTTAAGGTCCACTTAGCAGACATACACAAACACACAGTGGTCTGAAAAGGCTTTAGAAGTCTTGTAATAATAAAGAGTCTCATTCTTGCTTGTCTTCCCAGGTTTTGTGACAAAACAATGAACTTTTTGTATTCTCTGGCTCAATTGGAAAAGGGTCAGGAATGGGAAAACAATTTTGGAGGAGGGGTGCGGGGAGAGAGAAGCAAATGCCAAAGTGCAGCAGCTCAGCCGATAGAAGATTGCGGTGGTTAACTTGCCTTTTGATAAAGAGCTAATGTTTTAGAAGATTGAGTCAAGGTTATTATGAAAATGCAACGCGCAGTGCAAAGATATCATCAAAGCAACTGCAGAGCCCAGTGTGAAACCCTCAGCTATTTAGCAGAAGCTGCTGATACAGCTGGGTGAACACTTTTTTTTCATATGAAACTGAAATGATGTATTTTAGCAAGTAAGACTTGTGAAATGTGGGTGCAGCTAACTGTCCTGTCGTGCACTTTCCCAGCCTTCAGGGCCAGCCAAACTAGCCAAGCCCCTTGGGTTTTCGGCAGTCCTTTCAGTTGTCTCCCAACGGTAGGGCTGCCTGCGGCTCTGCCATCCAAAGAGCAGGACTTGGAGTCACCCATCCTTTCTGGGTTGTTTTTTCTCATGTTCTTCATGGTGACATCCATGCACCAGCAAAGAATGGGACCAAAAAACCCCCCCACCAAATTTGGGCATAGCTGACTCTTGTTCCTGACATGCTCGTGCAGCAGAAAAAGCAGCTCTGTAACCCAGTAGCGCTCCGTTTTGCTTTGCTTTCTGTGGCCAGCTACGTTCGTGGAAACTCATTGACTCTGAAACTGTCCTGGCTAATTAGTCCTCCTCCATCTGCTATGTTTGCACGTGCAGATGTGCAGAACTGGGTTATCTCTGGAGAGGCTCTGCTTTAAATGGTGTGTAGCGTGTTTCAGCAGTTTAAGATAAACCAGAGTCATGTATTGCCATGTTTACCCTGGGATCACCTGCATAAAGATTAACATCTCTGCAGCTGCTCTCAAATGAGTCTCTTGAGAATAAACTATAGATTCATAGTTCCTCCCAGTGGATGGTGAAAGGAAGTACCAGAAAAACAGCCATTTGGGGTATTTTCTGCCCTGCCACAAAAGCTGGAGCCATGCATTGCTGCTGGAGTGTTGGTGCTTTGGCATCCTGGGAGCGAACTGCGAGCTCCTGAACGTGGGGTAGGGTGATTGGGTTTAGAGCAAGACAGGCATGTAGGATGGTTTGTTGCTTGTTCGTTATGCTCTGCTGCACGTGAAGAATAAGCAAATGTATGTTTCCTGGAGGAAGTCAAGCGGGAAGGAGAAGCAGCAGCCGTTTCTTAGGGTGAATCTGATCAGTGACTTCGATGCATCGGGACTTGGCTTAGTTTCCTCTCCATCCTCATCCCACCTTTGAGGCGTTAGATCCTAGAACACCAGAAGTCATCGAGTGATGTTGTAACCGTGTCCCATCATGTCCCTGTTGAGAGAGTAATTGCAAGTCCTGCCTGTTTGTAATATTTACAGCCTGTTTGTTATATTTCTCTCCCGTCTGCGGGATGGCAGTATTGACTTTGTGCTTTTTTTTTCCCTTCCCATTTTTAGCCACATCTATCCTGAAGAAATCCAAGCGACTAAAGAAGAACAATGTGGAGTTTGACCGGGTCACTGTGTTTTACTTCCCACGCTGCCAGGGGTTCACAAGCGTGCCTAGTCGTGGGGGCTGTACCCTGGGAATGGTGAGCAAACACAGCTCCTCTCGGCAGTTCACACTAGCGGAATTTTCAAAGGAGCAGGAAAATGTTCGTCGGGAGAAACTCGAAGAGAAATTAAAAGAGGAGAAGTTGGAAGCATTGAAATGGAAAGTGAGTAGGAGCATGGGGCTGGGTTGGTGAGGAGTGGGTGGATGTTGTTAGTTAATGGCCATTTTTTAGCAGGAGCCTCTCTGAAACCTGGGGTCATCAGTCCTTTAACCCTGTTTGGGTCTCCAAAAGACACAGGCTCTGGTGTGGGATTTTCAGCTCGGTTCTCTTCCATCACTTTTCAAAGGTGGAGACACTGAACTCCACGTGTCAGGTGTTTGTCAGGTCTTGGGGCGCTCTGACAAAGATTTTGGTCCTGGGGTCAGCCACCATGGGGGGCAGGACTTTCCGTTCTTGTTTCTCCTGACCTGGGGGTGCTGGTGGCTCTGTGTCCCCAACAGGTCCCTAATGCTTTACCCATTTTTTGCCCTCAGCTAACCATGAATGGCACAAAGGAGTCGGAGGAGGCCAACCAGCTCACCATCGAAGATATCTCCGACGATGACATTGATGTCAGCAACATGGACCTGGAGGACGGCTTCTTCCTCCAGCCTTACCCCGCCAAGAAGAGACGTGCGCTGCTGAAAGCCGTGGGGGTGAAGAAGATCGACAAGGAGGAGAAGCGGGAGCTGCACAATATCCGTCTGTCCCGGGAGGACTGTGGCTGTGACTGCCAGGAGGTCTGCGATCCGGAGACCTGCAGCTGCAGCTTGGCAGGCATTAAATGTCAGGTACTGCCCTCGCCTCTGGGCATGGGGGAAAAGCGGTGGCTCCAGCTGATGTGTGTGTTAAATCAGGGGGGGTTGAGCAAGCAGGACAGTTACAGCAGCCTGTAAAATGCATCTGTTCCCACCTGCACTTGGAGCGAAGCAGGTGAGAAAAGCTCTTGGAGATGCTCCCCAGGCTGCGAAGCAGACGCTGCTCAAAAGTGTCTGCTTCCTAAATCACGTGTAGCCATCCACACGCTGCCATTGCAGCCCTGGGGATGCGCCCAAGCCTGCAGCGTCACTGCGCTCGCCGCGTCCATCCCCACGAGACCCGTGCCTGCTCAGTCTCCTGTTGGAGATGGGCCACATGGGAATGCCTCGGCAAACAAAAGCTTCTCGCTCCTCATGCAAGGCTGCAATTTCTTTTCCTCCTCCTGGATTTCTTTTTCTTTATTTTTTTTCCCCCCCTTGGTGTGTATCACAACTCCCAACACGTTCAGACGAACGTGGGAGTGTCAGCTCAGCATCAGCCCACAGCTAGCTGTGCAGACCACCTGCAAAGTGGGATAATCCCTTTATATTCAATTAGCTTATTATATTTTTTAATTTTTTTTTTTACGGGTGCCTGCCCAGCTGTGTTTGGGGAGCCATATTCCCTATTCTGGCTGCCGCTCGCTCGGTGGCTGCAGGCTGGGAGTGGTGTAGTGTGGGTGTGCAGGGGACGGGGGCTCCATGTGCATGTCACAGCTCCCCTCTAGTGGCTGCTGATAACAGGGAGATAAAGGCGCCGCAGATGCCTTTTGAGCAATTTGTCCTTGTCTTGGTGAGGGGCAGAAGCTCACGATATGGATCAGGTATTAAATATCAAGATGCAATATATAAAAACTCATGTTTGCCCCCTTATGTCTCCTTTTGGAGAGTTATATTTTGCTTTTTTTTGTAACCTTTTAACTTTCTTCGGTTGTACTGAAATCCAACTTTATGACAACCTTTCAAAAGAGTGGGGTGTGTCTTTTATTACTATTGTTTTTTAGTCTGCTCTTAAACACCTCAGCTGTTACTTGGTTTCTTAGGGCGGGTGAGTCGCGGGCGGTTTCCATTTTGTGCCGCTGGGTTCAGTCCTAACCCTCTGCCTCTGCTTCTCCCCACACCAGATGGATCACACCTCCTTCCCCTGTGGTTGCACCAAGGACGGCTGTGGCAACACCGAGGGCAGGATCGAGTTCAACCAGGCCCGCGTGCAGACCCACTTCATCCACACCATCATGAAGCTGGAGCTGGAGAAGCAGCAGCAGAGCAGCGAGAAGGTGGTGGAGGCTGAGCCCCCTTTTCGGGAGCGGCTCCCACCCTTGGCGTGTGCAGCGGGGAAGGGCTCTTTGGAGGAGCGCGCTGTGCCGCTGGCACCCGCCTTCCAGTTCAGCCCCGACCTGGAGGCCCTGGGGGAGAACAGCTGCAGCAGCGACATGACGGACTCCTCCATCTCCTCCCACCCCAGCGAGGACCTGGAGGAGCCCTATGAGAGCCTCCCCTCCGACAAGTCCCAGTCGGATGTGGATGACGACGGCTTGGCACGCATCCTCCACTTCAACGACTCGGATGCCGAGGAAGAGGGTGGCCATGGTCAGGATGACCTGAGCTGCTTCCACCCCGCCGACTTCTTCATCGAGGACCACAGCAGCGAGGCCAAGCCTGTCCCCGGCCACTTGTCCCACCTCTCCGAGTGCCTGGATGAGAACGCCAACCAGGACGGCGGAGGTTTGCTGGAGGATGCTGCCCACGCACGGTGCGATGGGCTGTCCTGCTGCGCCTCATCCCCGGCCGAGCCCTGCTCCAAGAGCTACGCCGACCTCAGCCTTTCCTCTGACTCCTTGGATTTCTTCCAGTCCTTCTCGGACTATAACTTGGGACCCCTTTATAACTCCTTAAAGGAGTACGAGAACCTCGATAACTTCTCAGCGTTACAGTTTCAGTTGCCTAATTTCCCTGGCTTCCCACAAGCTGGAGATCAGGGCTCCTGCTTCTTGGAGTCCCTCATTGGTTTGTCCGAATCCGTCCCCGAAACCCCAGCCCCTTTCACAGACAATCAACTTTTGGAGGACGCCATCAAGTCATCGCTGATGGAGACGGTGAAAGTGTGAAACGCCCGTGTGGCTGGGGTGGGAAGGACCAGCACCGCAAGGAAAACCGAAGAACGGTCAGACGGGCAAACTTTCACCAAAAGGATGATGCGCTACTCAAAAATAAGGAAGAAACAACAACAAAAAAGACTTTCCAAGCAAACAAACTATTTTTGATCTTTATAGAACGTGGACGTTTTGACATACTGCAGCTACAATCAGTTCTCTCGCTGTTTGTGCAAAAATTTCTAAACTTTCATGATGGGTTGGGGTGGGGAGGGTGGGGAAGAACTTTCATGTATGAACTTCCTTGTGTTTTGTATGAAAAGCCCTGTTGAGAAATACTCCTCGCTAATGTTGCCAGTTGTGTACACAGCCCCTTCTAGAAATGTTTCAGTGTTGCAGGAACTTTTTAAGACAACTTTTTGAAGCTGTATTTATTGTGAAAATTTGTGGTTTGCGTAAGAGTTAGCCCAACACACTTACGTTTAAATCGGACAAGGTTTACAGAAGAAATCCATACACTATATACATAATCATTCTTCATCTATTTATTGCAAATTCCAGAATTTAACTAGCCACCGAAGCTTGAACTAGCATCAAACCTTATTTAAATTGGTAATACCTCAGATGTATTATGTGTACAATCATATTTTTTTGCATAATATATCTGTATTTATTTATTTTCTACCTGTCGTACATGAATAGCACTGTGGTTTATCAGTGACCTGGAAGGGCAATAAGGTATTCAGCAGCACCCATCCTAAAGACGACCTTGTTTTTTTCTGAGTCTGAAAGGTGTTGGCTGTTTGGTTGGTCTTCACTTTACATTTCTAAGAGAGCTGAATGCAAGCGGGTGGGAGGGGAGGGATGGAGGAAATGGTGGTGCAACCTCCTTCGGTTGCTGTCAGCCCTTTAGTAGACATCGTGATGGTGTCTGATCTCCATAATATCGTGATGAAGAGGAAAACAAGCAAAACCCTCAACTCTTCAAGGAATAACATGAAGTAGCAACTAGCTCTATTTAAAAAAAAAACCAACAACAAACCCTTTTATTAAATTATTTTATAATTTATTTAATTTCCTAAGATTTGACCATGAGATCTTTCCCGATCAGTTATGGTGCCTGAATATGCAGAGGAACGGTTAGTGGTGAGGGGGGTGTAATGAGAAGGACCTTTGCAGCCTTGGGGGGGCTTTGGGAGAGCGAAGCCAACAACAGCAACGCTGTGCTCACGCTCCTCAGCAAGTGCTCCTTAGGACTCCCCAACGCCGAGGGTATCGCAGGTCCAAAATCTTGTCCATCAGATGTTTATGCTATTTTATATAGGTAAATCAAGTAAAATAGATGGATATGAAGGTTATTGGGTTATTTATCCTTTGAGTATGGTTTCAGAGGGAAGAAAAAATAACACCTGACAACAAAGATGAAAAACTTGAGGGCTTTTGTTTTTTGAAATGAAAGAAATCCTCGTGTTTAGGAAGGACATGGGGGGCCCTCTCGGCCTTTTGCTATTTAAATCAGCCTGAGAACATGACACTATCTAGCCATGAGATGTAACTGGACATAAAATCTGTACGTCAGTGATACACTAAGTGCCTATGCCAGCGGTATGAAAAAAAAGAAAAGGCTTTAAAACCTACTGGCTTTAAATCCCCCCCCCCCTTGGAAAATGAGCGATTTGGGCATGAGAGTGATTCCTGGCATTGCTGGCACCAGGGGGAGGCGGCAGCTCTGGCGTCCCAGCCCCGTGGCCCCGGGATGGGGATGCTGGTGGGAGCATCCAAGGGGTGCAGAGCCACCCAGATGGAGGGAAAAAACCCCAAAATATGGATTTGAGGATTTTTCCATTGGCTGAACTGTTTATACCCCATGATGGGGATGGTGCCCTTGGGTACCTGCTCTTCGACAGGCGCCCTATGCAAACCTCCCGGCAATTTAGGAAACTTCTGGTGTACAAGTGTGGCAAAAGCTGGGTTGTTTGGGTTTTTTTAGTCATTATTATTACTATTTAATTGTACATTTTCTCTGGTATCGAGCCGGTCAACTTGGAAGCGGAGCTGACCTGCCACGGCCGTGAGCGGGTGATCGTCCCGCACTCGCCGCCGCATCCTCCCGCGAGGCATCGCTCCCGGGGACCTTCCCGCCGGGCAGGAGGGCGACTGTAGGAATACTACTGGCAGATGGAGGATTTCCTGGATATATATATAAAATATATATATATTTTATATATATACACACACCTTTTTTAATGAATGACGGGGATAGACTCCTGCCTTTGTGGATTTTTTTCTATAATTTATTCTTTTTATTTGTGTTCGTGCCAAAAAAAAAAAAAGATTTTTTCTCTTTTTTTTTTTTTCCCAGGGCACTGAATTGTAAATATATAATGTTTTTTTTTCTTCTCGGTATCTGTGTAAAAAGTTGCCTGTTTAAACAGTTTAAAAACTGGGTATTTATTGACACAATCTGTAATTATCTAATGTATTGATTGAAACGCTTTGGTTTCAACATAGCTTTATTTTAGCTTTCTTTGTGTATATATTGTGATTATGTTGCTTAAAGGTACAAGTTAAAAAAAATGCTTTATTTTTACCTTATCCATTTGCATTTGTTTATAAAAAAAAGCATATTTGTCTACAGCTGCTGTCTCTCATTTCATCGAAGCAATATGAAGAAATTTCCATTACACTTTCAATAAAAGAATTTTGTTTGAATACGTCAGCGTCTTCACCTTCTTTACCCTTTACTGTGGCTCCAAAGTTTGGATGATGGGTGTGTACGCTGCATTGTATGTCCTAGTTGTCCCTTCTTTGGGTTTTTTTGGCTTTTTTGGCCCCTTTTTGAAGCTAACAGGTGCCCTGGGCTTCCCACCCTAAGTGTCGAGATGGGAACATCTTACCAGGGCAGGAGCAGCCCTTGTCCCAGCCTGGCGTCCTCCAAGAGGCTTCTCCTGAGCTTGGGGACCACCATTGCATTTCTCACCCCGCCAAAAGCAGCCCAGGGAAAAGCATCCCCCATGCCCTCGCGTCTGGGAAAGGCAAGGGGGGACCCTGGGGGGCTGAGCACCGGCACGGCGCCAGTCCCACAGCGGGAAACCGACCGCGGGGGTCTGTCCCTGGAGCGAAGGGGACATCTTCCCCGGAGGAGGCGTGGAGCTGAGGCAGCTCAGCCACCCCTGCGGAGCCCTCCTCCATGCGTGGCAGCTGGGTACGCAAAGCAGGGGGCTTCCCAGGCAGCCTCCAAGGTGTCCCCAGGTCCATCGCAGCCTCGATGTCCCCTTGACACTGAAACGTAGCGAGGAACACTACCAAAGCCCTGGGAGGTCGTGCGGGAGGAGCTTTGGGGGCAGCCAGGGATGCACAAGGGTGCCCCAAAGTCTCCCTGACTTCATCCGGGGATGGGTCTCCTCCCGGAAGGGCACCCAGTGCCAACCCCTGCTTTCAAATTTTGAAGTAAAATAGCACATTTTGGCCAGGAGTGAGTCTGGGCTGGCAAGAGTGATTTCTCCCAGGGCTGGGACTAGAAGGGACCTTTTTGGTGATTTATTTAATTTATTTGAAGGTAAAAATGTGATGCAACCTCTTGCTTGGCAGAGCAAGACCTGTGTCCCGGAGAGCATCTCCTGAGGCTCCCAAGGTGTCTCCAGCTGCTCAGCCGTGCTGTTGCAATGTCCCCAGCACATTGTCTTGTGGTTGCACGTTCAAGTTGCTTCCTGCTCCACCTGTGTCACTCTGTGTGACAAAGTGCCTTTTTTTATTACCCTAAAAAAGGTAAAATTCAGCGCATGGTGGGTCTGGCTGCATTGTTTCCCAAGCTTGCTTGGCTTGTGGGTGGTAGCTGCACCTCTTCACAGGATGATGGAAAAGACAGTGGTAGTAGCAGCATTCCCATCGCCAAGGAGCGTATAGGAGAAGTCTTGGGAAAGCCTTGGAAAACCCTAGAAATCCCTTTCCTTTGCAAGCGACAAACTGTTTCTCATCACCCCACAGCACCTCCAGGACCTGGAAGGACGCAGCCAAAAGGAGCATCACCACATCGCCACAATCCTGCGCCCCAGGGGGAAAGCAGAGAAAATACGCTTGGTCCTGGCAACAGCAGGGAAATAAGAAGAGGGTGAGGATGTGAGCCAGCCCACGGTGCAAAGGAAAAGCTGAATAAATCCCAGAAACCTGGAGGGGGAAATGCGCATCTATCCCAGGGACTTGTACTTGGCAGTATGGGCATAAATCATAACCGCTGGCATTGACCCGAGAGCAAGGGAAATTGGCCCAAGAATGCCACTGTCTAGTTTTCCAGCGGGAATCCATTTCTGAAGGTTGCTATCTGCCCCCAGAGCTGAGAAGCTCAATTAATTGAATAAATTATTTGTTACAAATTATTTGCTAGGCCATAGAAGCAGCAATGCTGAAAAGAGGCCCTTTTAAAAAATGTTATTTTATTTTATTTTATTTTATTTTATTTTATTTTATTTTATTTTATTTTATTTTATGGGGTTTATGCCTGTAATTCCTTCTTACCTTAATTATTCTCTGACTGGGGGGAGCAGAGCCCCCGGTGTACAGCTCCAGCTGCCACACTGGTGGGTTTTTGGCTCACAGTGATAACCTTGTGCCGTGCCCCAGCAAAGGGCATCGCAGCCGGGGGACCCGCCACCCACCCCCTCACGGGATGGTGCTGAAACAGCCCCGAGGTGCCGCACCCCATCAACCGGCCTCCAGCACGGGCACCTGCCGTCCCGGCATCTCCCCGGGGAGCTGCAGAGTTTATAGCAGCCTCTTTGTGCCAAGAGGAGTTCATGTTTGCTTTGAAGAGCGAGGCAGGAGAAGCCCTGGAGGAGCTTCCCTGGCTGATTCGGATCGCCCCTCTGCCAGGCGTTGACGTTAAAGCCATGGCCACTCCACTTTTATAGGGCTGCATCTTAAAAGGTGCAACCCTCCGTTTGCTCCCTGGCTGTGGCAGCGTTGAGGCCAGCTGATTTTCTGCACGCACCGAGACAGACGTGCCCCACCTGGTGACACCGAGCTGGGACTCATGCCCTGTTCAACAGCGGTGGTGGTACTCCCCACCCCCGGGAATCGGTGATTCATTGACCCCAATTAAACCCATCTGTGCGCTCCCCACCTTGCTTAGGTCTTCATTGCCCTCTTTATTTTCATTTATTTTCTTTTTTCCTCCATACAGCCACCCTGTACGCCTTGCTTGTAACACCCAGAGGCACAGAATTACTCATCGCTGGCTTTCGTTTCATTTTTCGGTGCCTACGAGAGCTGAACCTCGCATGTAGCCACCAGACTAGAAAGCATTTCTCCTTGGGTGGTGGAGCAGCCTCCGGAAAAGGGATGAGTCATTTGACAACCAACGGCCAGCAGAGACAGAGACAGAGACGGGGACGGGCTGTGACGTGAGGCGAGGACTTTTCTCGGCAGGAACAGCGATGAAATGACAGGTAAGATGGACTTTATCTCTAGCTGGGGAAAACCAACCCAGGAGCTCCAGGGTAAGGTGAGGGCAGGGGTGTTGGCTCCACAGCACCAGGGGCATTTTCTGTAGGGCATTCAGGGGCATTGGTCCTGCACGCAAAGGGCTTGTGTCCACTTGGGAGGCAGGGCCATTGGGAAAAAATACCTTTTTTTCATTGCTTGTCTGGCTGGTAGAAGAAAAAAGTAAGTTTGTACCACATGGCCAAGCAGCATGACACTGCAGAGGATAAAGTTATCCTGGGCTGCATGAACAGGAGTGTGGGCAGCAGGGCGAGGGAGGCCATCCTGCCCCTCTGCTCTGCCCTGGGGAGGCCGCAGCTGGGGTGCTGTGTCCAGTGCTGGGCCCCCAGTGCCAGAAGGACAGGGAGCTGCTGGAGCAAGGCCAGCGCAGAGCCACAAGGATGCTCAGGGGATGGAGCATCTCCCTGGGGAGGAAAGGCTGAGAGACCTGGGCTTGTTCAGCCTGGAGAAGAGAAGGCTGAGGGGGATCTCCTCAGTGCTTATCAGTGTCTGAAGGGCGGGTGTCAGGAGGGTGGGACTGGGCTCTTCTCAGCGGTGCCCGACGACAGGACAAGGGGCACCGGGCACAAGCTGGAACACGGGAAGTTCCACTGAAANCCCAGGCATTCTGCAAAGGCAGTTAAAAGCATCCTTGGTAGCGCCTTTGCATCCCTGCTGGCTTCAAGACCTCTGTCAATGTAACAGGCACCTTCTCGCCTGTGCATGTGCGTTTTCCATGGAAATGAGCAGAAGTTTGCAGGTGCTAAGGTTTTAATTCAGACCTGTTGAACAACTTGGCTTCGCTATGAAAAGGCACTGCAAAATTGGCAGTCGTTGGCACGTTCCTGTGGCCTGTTTGAGTTTTAGTCTGTCAGTTCCATTGGGGGGGGGGAGGGGGGAACGGAAGAAATCTTATAACAAATCTGTTATTCCTTATTCTTTGGGGTGATGATGTTCAACATCACAGAAATCATCATGCTGTAAAGAAGTGTCCCCTCCACCGAATCAACCCAAATTACAGGCCAAGATAAAAGCAGTTTGATTTCTGCACCATGGGAGGGCCCCTCTGTGGTCATCATCTCTGGAGGAGCTCTGAGTCCTCAGCCTCTGGGGAAAGGGTGGTGCTAAAGGTAGTGAATAAATGCAAATATTCTGGCTTCAGCGTTTTCCCTGCATAAAACAGCAAAAATTCCTGTTTTGCCAGAGCTCTGGCTAAAGTGAGACTTCAGATAAGCAGTTAATAGAGAGAACTAAGTTTTCTCCTTCACAGCTATGACCATTAGGAGTTTTCAGTGGTGCTTAATCCACGCATTTCCATCAGCTTCTTTTATGCCGCTAAGCCTGCTGCTGAGTGAATGGCAGTATTGCCATCTACCGGGCAGCCGCCTCCTTCTCCCAGCCTCTCAGCTGGCCAAATCGCTCCTGGGCAATGCTTGTCCTCCTCCGTGGGACCAGAGACACTGTGTACCTCACTGAGATATCATATTAAAAAAATAAATCTAAAATAAGCCTTAAATGGCCCACTCAGGTCTGGAGGAAGGGTGGGGATGTCCACAGGACCTGTCTACACATCCATGCTTGGCCTGGCACACATGTTCATAGCTGGAGGAAACCATCTCCAGAAGGTAAATGCTCAAAATTAAAACCCATGGAGGCACCCCCATTTTGGCCAGGGAAGCTGGGCGAGGGACCAAAATGCCTGTGGCTGGATGTGCCCTGGACTCCATTGCATTGGTAGGTCCATGAAACACACGAAAAGGGGAATATCTGCGACCAGCGGAGCTGCAATATTTTGGCACGAACGTGGAGGCTGTGAAGACTTTCAGGTCAGTCCAGCCAAGGAGGCTGAAAGGCTTGAGATGGTCTGGGGGCCCGATTCCCCAGGGACCATACAAGCCACACACCAGGGTAAAACGTGACAGGAGAACTCTGCCACCATGAAGAATAACATAAAAAGATCTCCCTGCAACATCAGCCTGCTCCACTGAGATACCCTGCATAGGAAACTATTATCTATTACACTTCCCTGGAAATAAATACTTGGATACTACTTTGGAGTAAATAGAGATGAGAACTTAATGGTCCTTAAGTGCTTTTCATATTCAAAGCATCCCAAAGTGCTTTCTGGTAATTAAGGCTGAATATCTGTCAGGAGACAAGGGCGCCCGTGGTAGTCACTCTCCCAAATACCCATCATTTTTGCTTGCAATTGAGAGAGCAAGGGAATGGTAGGGTGAAGGAGTGATACAAATTTGACTAGAGATTTTAGGGGTTAATCTGATAAAGGGTAGCCACCCCAGGGTAGGATTTGAATGAGCACATGTCCATAACCAGAACATCTCTTTTCAGCTGTGACATGATTGAGGGCCCCATTGCTGAACTCATCTCTGTATGACTCCCCAGGTCTGTTGTGCTTTGGGCCAGCTGAGATGCTCAAGGGCATGAAGACATCCCCGTGTGGCTGGTGGAGATGACGAGGGACCTCAGGAGAGCTGTGTCTGTTTGAAGCAGCAGCAGGATGGGGTGGGATGTCCTTAGACATCCCTATTAGCACTGACCAGTGTATTTGATCCCCGTACCACCAAGCTGTGTTTCACAGCATCTACAGCCTTACCTCTCTCAAATAGCTCAAGGTGTTATAGTCAGTCCTACACAGCACCAGAGCACCCTACACCTGGTGGGACCAGCCGCAGGGATAAGTCTTCTGTTGCAGTGGTTGCCTCCTTTATCTGCTCCCCATAAAGATGTGGGGGGCACCAGTTTTCAAAAATCTAGTTTATTCCCTATTTTAGCTGTATCCTCACCACCTAGCTTTGGAGAAAAGGATGGGGACATTATGTATGAGCATTACAGTACTGTGCCCAGACATGTTTTCCCAATACCATTGGATATTATATCGCTGTGACACCTAGTATCTTCACGCAGTAAAACCTGCCTGAAGCACAGCATTTTCCATAGGCTTCCCGAGGTGCGCTCCTGGGATCACAGCTTTGCCCGGCAGTTCTGGGGAACAAGTAGTTCTAGCAAGGCTCTTGGACAGCGAGAGGTAAATGAGGCACAGGAGAAGCACATGCACCCTGTCTGCATGCTGCCAGGCTATCGCCTTCCTCTTATCCTACGCAATAAATCACAGCTGAGCAGCACAAGCTGTTCCTGTCATCGAAACACAGAAAGAAACGCTCCTCTTGGCACCAGGAGGTGATAATGACCCTGAATTAGAGCTGTACGTCTCCAGCACCTGATTCTCCTGCTCCTGTGGGTGCAGCCTGATGTTTCTCCTCCTGTCTATTGCAGGAACGGGTCCAGGTCTTGCTCATGTGGAGGAATGTCCAGCCTGGCTTTTGGAGCAGCTTGTGACAAGAGGTTTCAAATACCCAATGGCCATGGCTGCCCTGCAGAGACCAGTTGCATGGCTGCGGGCAGAAGCAGGGAGAGCCTGTCACTGCTGTCATGTCAGGGGATGAACTGGGGATGACTGTGGCATTTTGGGTTGTGCCAAGGCACATGCATATTAATTAGATTGCTAATGTGGTCCTGGGGGTGCTTTTGGCCCAGGGAACAGCAACGTCCGATGGTTCCCAGCTCTGCTCAGCCCAGGCCAGGGATGGAGGCTGAGGGGAATTTGGGACCCTGTGTGACATCCCCAAATCCCTCTATGGCCCAGGCACCAAGCACACAGGGTTAGACCCCCAGCCCAGGCATCAGGCACTGCAAAACCACCAGGCACTGTAATACTCCACTTCTCAGCATCTGAGTAATTTTGGAAGTGGTTTGAGGGGATCCCTTTAAAAATCTCATTTCCCAAAGCCTTTGATCTGTGTCTTTTTAATTCCTTCTGAAACTCAAAGGGAAACGTTTGAGTACAGTCAGGCCAAGATCTCAGATGCCAGCATGCTCTTGTCAAGTGAACTTTTAAGGGACATTGCTGCACCACTAAGCTTTACAGATCTAGGTTCCTTGAGGAGAAGTTAAATATTTGAACTTGATATTGCAGCACAAATCACACATGCTGTCTTAAAAGGGGCAAGAACCATTCAATAATATTAAAGGACAGGAAAGCTGAGATTTGGGGTTTTTTAACTTGTCAGAAGAGGAAAATTGCCAAACTACTGAGCACCCAGGAGACACTGCCAAGTGCAGTCCAATAAAGCAGAGAGCTAAAAATACAGCTGGAACTCCACTCCTTTTACAAGCCTTAAAGAAAGCGCTGCTGTTTTCGTTTTCATTTGCGCTTGCCGTAATAAGGAAGATTTATCTGCTTGCAAATCGGACTTCTGGATAAGGGCGGCGAAAAGCAGCTCCTGTGTGTCATTGCTTATCTGTGTGTCTGCAAGCAAACATGAAGGACAGAGTGCAAGGCTGCGTACATGCCATTTTATCATTCTTGGCCCGCAAAACTTCTTTAGCAGCCGGTGATAACCATATCGGGTATTCCTTTGGTTTGCCAATGCCCTCTAGTGGCTTTCGGAGAGAAGAAATGTGCATTCCCAAAATGAGACGATTTTGCAAAAATACTGCTATGCCCTAGGTGTGTGCAGGCTTTAGGAGAGATGGGACATGGGCAGTTTAAAATAGAAAAAGAGCTAAATCAAAAGCCTTCATTCATAAATGCTCATTTCATACAGAGTAAAAGCGGGAGAGGGAAGGTTGTGGGATTCCCCTGGTATTCCTAGAAGGTTTTGTTGTTCATCAAAAGACAAATCTTGCTTTATTGTGCACATACATCTCCCTCTCTTCCTCCTTCCCTCCCTTTGCCAACTCTGCTGTGTGCCTAACAGAAACATGGCTTTTATTTGGAAATGTAATACACTGCGGATAGGCTCACCCAGCTGGCTGGAGTACAGGCCCCTGCATGCCTAACGGCGCTGGGGATTGTTTTACAATTAATTTATTGCTTCCTCACTAGAAAAGCACCCTCCAGAAATGCCCTTTCCTATGCACTTAGTCTTAGAAAATGAATTAAAAAAATAATTATCCTTCACAGAGTGAATTTAAGACTAAGTTAGATGGATCATGCTTTCTATGGGCTGAGTTTGCCAATACTCTTGAGGCAGATGCCCTCTGTTATAAGCAGCGCTGTACTGAAGCTGTTTGTTTAGGCATATAAAAAGAACCCAGTTCTGCAACCAAAACCTCTGCTGGCTGCTGTTAATAGAATAGAATAGAATAGAATAGAATAGAATAGAATAGAATAGAACTATTTCACGTGGAAGGGACCTACAGCAATTATCTAGTCCAACTGCCTGACCAATTCAGGGCTGAGCAAGATAAAGCATGTTATTAAGGGCATTTTCCAAATGCCTCTTAAACACCGACAGGCTTGGGGCATCGATCACCTCTCTAGGAAGCCTGTTCCAGTGTCTGACCACCCTCTTGGTAAAGAAATCCTTCCTAATGTCCAGTCTAAACCTGCCCTGGTGCAGCTTTGAACCATTCCCACATGTTCTATCACTGGACCCCAGGGAGAAGAGATCAGCACCTCCCTCTCCATGTCCCTTCCTCAGGAAGCTGTAGAGAGCGATAAGGTTGCCCCTCACCCTCCTTTCCTCCAAATTAGACAAGCCCAAAGTCCTCAGCCGCCCCTCATAGCACATTCCTTCCAGCCCTTTCACCGGCTTTGTTGCCCTCCTCTGGACACACTCAAGGACCTTCACATCCTTCTTAAATTGTGGGGCCCAGGACTGCCCGCAGCACTCCAGGCGAGGCCGCACCAATGCTGAATACAGCGGGATAATCACCTCTTTTGACTGGCTGGTTCTACTGTGTTTGATGCACCCCAGGATGCCGTTTGCCCTCTTGGCTGCCAGGGCTCACTGCTGACTCCTACTGAGACCGCTGTCGACCGGCACCCCCAGGTCCCTTTCTGCAGGGCTGCTCTCAGCCACTCCTCTCACAATTTATACTTGTGCCTGGCAGTGTCACACCATTGCCCTGCTCCCACTGACCTGCAAACACCTTCGCATCTGGTGGAGTTATCCCTACGGAATCCTTCAGCAAGAAAAGCCACAGAATCACAGAACGGTAGGGGTTGGAAGGGACCTCCAGAGATCATCTCGTCCAGCCCCCCTGCGTGAGCAGCACCCCCAGAGCAGGGGGCACAGGACCGCGTCCAGGCGGGGTGTGAATGGCTCCAGGGAAGGAGACTCCACAGCCTCTCTGGGCAGCCTGGGCCACTGCTCTGGCACCCACACAGCAAAGGAGTTTTTCCTCATATTCAGGTGGAACTTCCCATGTTCCATCTTGTGCCCGTTGCCCCTTGTCCTGTCGTTGGGCACCACTGAGAAGAGCCCAGTCCCATCCTCCTGACACCCACCCTTCAGATACTGATAAGCATTGATGAGATCCCCCCTCAGCCTTCTCTTCTCCAGGCTGAACAAGCCCAGGTCTCTCAGCCTTTCCTCATCAGGGAGATGCTCCAGTCCCCTGATCATCCTTGTGGCTCTCCCTTGGGTCTCTCCAAATGACCCATCATGGTCATTTTCTGTAGGGTGGGTTTGGTGCCAAAGTGACAGCTCTGAAGAGCCATGCTCGCTGCCCGCATCCCAGCCCCAAGTTAAGGACACCATCATTGGCTTACATTGTCATTACAGGCTGTGGCATTTGCTGGAGCCTCCTTCCCTGCTGCCTGGGTCTGAGCCGGTGCCTAAGGCCAGGCAGACACAGCAACAGGTCACTGGTTGAAATCACTGATACTTTATTATATTCTTAGCCAAACCTTGCTATTAATAGGCCAAAGAGGTGCGAAAGGGATGAGAGGAGGGTTAATGAGCAGAGATACTTCATTCTAGCTCTTCTCATATTCATGCACCAGTTGATCCTTCTCTAGAAACCCCCATTATTCTCTGCAGTCTGGAAAACAAAAAAGAGGTTAATTCAGTAAAAAGCCAGGATAACTCATGTCTCCATCCCATGTAAGTGCTTGTTCCCAGCTGGGCCAGGGGACTGCTCTAACAACCTGCTCCCACCCAGAAAGGTTTAGGGACTGCAGTAGCCTCCCTCTTCCCCTTCCCTGCAGTGATTTAAAATACCTCTTCCCTCCTTTCTTTCCAGGACGCCACATGGTTTACAGCGGCATTTCCACAAAACCACCCCTGTGTCTGGGAAATGGCTGCTCCTTGTGCCAGACATTATTTCTGGGAGCAAAGAGCTCGTTGCTCATTCCCAAATGTAAAGCTGAGAGTGCATAGTGCGGCACTGCAGGACTTGCATTTGTAGAGATGCTTTATGTTTGCTGCATTTCCCATTCACCGGCCAGCTAATTCCTTCAATGGTTTCCTGCAGTAAGGTTTTTTCTGGGTGAATGGCAATGATCATTTTTTGGACACAGAGCCTGGCTTGAATTTTGTCTGTGGTCCTCAGCAGAGCATTTCAGCTCCAAGGCAGCAGCTCCTTCCTCACAATTGTTTGACTACGCCAGAAGTAGCACCAAATATCCTGATTTTAGACCTTCCCAGATCTCCCAGTTCAACTCCTAATGGTTTAATAAAAGAAAGACTCCAATTCCTCCAGCACTCCTTTGCCTTCATGGGAGATGCATCAGGTTACCTCGCAGGCACTATGCAACTTACGGTGTATATCCAGTCCAGGTAGGCTGACACACGTGTGAAGACTGTTGGCTTCTTGTAGGTGTTACAGTAAGGAACTAGCCCAAAACTGACAACCCCATGGACTTCCCAGCGACCGTCTCTGTAGCAGCTGAGAGGGCCCCCAGAGTCCCCCTGGATCAGAGGAAGGAGAGGAAAATATTGAGCCGAATTAGCCGAGCATTTTAGGAATGACTGGATAGGATTAAGGAGCACCAGTTAGTTAATCACTGTCCTGAACATCAAAATAAATGTTTGTGCTGATTTCTTTGCAAAGGGCTGACTCCTCCCCAGCAGTGTGGCAGCAGAAACTGCCCAGCACCTCCCAAGACATTGCAAAGATCAGACCCACTATTTATTATCTCAGTCTACAAGCACATAACACACAAACACATATACACATACACACCCCAGGAAGGGCTGAAACCTTAATTTCCGACCACCATTGCAAATGCAGTGACTGTAAGCAACTAGTCCAGTGCACATTGCATGACATGCAGTCCTTCCCAGCAAGGTCCACCTGCACAGCGTCTCTGTTAAATAATCAGCTACAAGGAAGGGACAAGGTAGAAGGGAAATGCTGGTTCACTTGTTATTCACAAACATGTATATTCAAAGGATCCCGGGAAGTTAAGGTGGTGAAAAAGAAAGCAACTCCAGTTAAAATATATGAGATGATAAGGGCTCTCGCTCAGCTCAGATCCCAGTTTGTAACAAGGTTCTGCCATAACTAAACCACACCGAAAAATACTCTAAATAGCTATAGATCTGTAATTATACTATACCTATAACTGTACTATGTATAATTGTATAACCTCTTTTATTTCTATATGTTTCTATATTATATTAACACATTTAAATAACCAAATATTTTACATATTTGTTCATTATTTTTTAAAGGCTCTGCACAGTTGCTTTCACCAGAAGCCACCTCTGTCATGAAGGGAATACTGGCAGAGGTAACATGTATCTCTGCGTACACACACCAAACCTCCTTGCCTTGAATCTGGGGTCACCTGGAGCCCCTGGGATAAAGGGAACCTCACAGCATCTTCCTTTTCTACCTAACCTGAGCCAGGTGGTGCAACTTGGACATAGCCAAAACTTGCAGCAACTCAGCTGTCCATGTAAGCAGAGCAGCTGGGGAGGAGAAGGGTGACAAACAGGGCGAAAGCATGGGGAAGCACTGCCTGGCCCAGGGTGCAACATGCCAGCAACATGGGAAGAGTGGTAGGATTTCCCTGAAGCTTCATCCTTTGGATGTGGGTAGAGGAGCCTGCCAAAGTCTCAACCCATTCCCCAGGATCTGGTCAATGGGACATGTTGCTGGAAGGAAGGGTATATCTCCCCTCCAAAATCAAGGGGAGAGATGCACCCTGAGGACTTGGAGGTTTCCTCTCTCCTGGCTGCTCTGTGGGGAGATGGAGGAATGTGGAGCAGTCTGGTTTAGAAGATACTCAGAAAAAAAAACTAGCGAAGGGGCCAGGATTTACAGGAGAGCTACTGCAGGTGGAGAAATGGCAAAACCAGTTCTCAACTGAAGGAACAGCAATGGTTCCCAACTGAGGGAACAGCAAGGTCAGATAGGAAGGAAAGAGAAAGGGGTGAGCTTGAAAATCCTCTGATAATAACAGATCTTACACTGCATCCAGACTTCATGCCGTCTCCACCTGCACAGATCATAGTGACTTTTACTTGAGATCCCCACCAGTCTTGCTGGGAGCAGATCTCATGGTCGACCACTGGCATCATCGCCTCCTGCAGTATGTCCGTGCTGCTGCCATCCACTAGCAGAGAAAGGGTGAGATTTTGGTCCAGGAGCTCCAGCACTTGAGGAAGGAAGCCTGCACCCTGCTTTGGGCAGGAAGCTAGCACAGTGAAACCAGGAGGGACCCTCAACACTCCTCCTTTCCCCGTACTTACCACTAACCACTCCCCATCCAGTAATATAGCAGGGATAGTAATTGGGCAAAATTTCTCCTGCAGGTGGAAGTGCTACCACCTCAACAAACCCATTGGCATAGGCAGAAGACCTGAGGTGCAGCAGGGCAATGTCGTAGCTGAAATGGGATACAGGTAAAAGACTCTTTACTGGAAATCCTGAATTAGTCATAAATCAGATGTCCTATAGAATCATAGAATGTCCT
>VZTV01014762.1:0-19678 GCA_013400875.1 Anhinga rufa
GTCCCCTCCAACCCCTACCGTTCCATGGTTCTGTGATAAAGCCAATATAAATTTATTGGCTGTCTGAAGAGGTAAATACAGTAGCCTTATGATTTTTAGATTTGAAACGAACATTGAATTTTACACAATTTAATGTAAATCAGCTTTGCTCCACTGCAGTTTAGTTGCATCAACAGGAAAGCATGAGATTTATATAACATTTGTGCTGCATATTTGAATACATAAACACTTTATTTGTATATGTATAGACATACATATTTAAAGAGTCAAAAAAATTAGCTATTAAAGAAAAAACAATACATAAACTGAATTTAGGTCAAAGAAAAATAAGGTTTAAGTTCAACACAATTGTATGAACTATGTGAAGGCTTACTGTTGCACAAAAACAGAGGTTTTTTTGCTATTAAACATTTGGTGGTATATTTGCAGCTGTAATTTCTTGAGAGAATGTATCATGCACTCTGCTATTCATATCAGCCTGTAAGGCTGCACGTTCTACTTGAATACAGCTTTATGTTATGCTTACAAGAACTTCTGCAAATTACCGTCCTCAATAAGAGAGATCCCTACCTGCTACAAACTGAAAAAGACCATCTATTGCTATGAATGACCAACATGGAGAAGGCCCCACTCACAGTGCAGTGAAATGAGATGGTTGTTCACCCTCCTGTGTCACCTACTCTGAACCATGAAACAAAAGAGCATTTGAGTGGGTCCTGATACAAGAAGGATGCAAAGGACTGGGTTTGGAAGCCCTACTAGGGAGGACAGCATTGGCTTTCCCACTGTATTGACTCCTGAAAATTAGGCATTTGCCTGTAGACATGTGGCTTAGAGGAAAGCCTAACTAATGAGTGAAAAGGACGTACAGTCTAATGCTGACCTGAAGGAAGAGAAAGAGGGGAATGGCACCACAGGCACAGGATCAGAGATGGGACTTAGAGAGATGTTAGTGAGAAGCTGGGCCAGGCTACTGGAAAATTCTTGCAGTGGTGCCACCTCCTGAAGATACGAGGTCTCACAAACAGTTGCAAACCTAGACAATAAGAATGGAAAATGACTAGGGTTCTTTGAAAGAAGAACATGTTCCAGCACCAACAGAAACACTGGGCTTGAGACAGACCACTTGGACCAGTATGATGCTGTCACCTACCCTCAGTGACAACCAGAGCTCCTTCTGGTGTCATGATCCAGAAAGGCAAATAGCTTGAGCCTGCAGAAAGATGAGGATGCAAACCCTGCTATGTGGCAGCCCAAGAATGAGGGCTACATGGTTCTGTGTGCTGTCCTGAGAAAAAGGATTATCTGTTGCCAATAACAGAAAGAGCAGGCCAGAAAGCTCCATTCTTATTCCACTGGTCCTGAAGAAGGAACAGGGAAATTGAGAAGTACTAAATTCATGCCTCCACACAATGGGTGTTCATTTGCCATTGCAAGTGCTTTCCAGTCATGTCAGGCATGAACTACACAGTCCTGAACATTATAGTAAATCAGTAATATTGTACACAAGTTCTGCAGTATTTTCTGCTAGAAATCCTGAAATGTCTATCCATATAAAGGTACAAATATTGTACTAAGGACTTTTCATGCACTCAATAATATTATGGCATCAGTATTTGCAGACTCATGATACTTCTGTGAACATTCTGTTATGACAGGTAACTGGAGGAAGATACTCTGGATTATTAGACTTTTGAACAGGCATGTGCCCAAACTGTATACCTGGAAAACAACTGAACTCCTGAGATAAATATTAACTAAGATGTTATATTAATTATTTGACAATCTCCATCTGTTAACTTTACACTACTGTGTTTTTCCACAAGTGGTATTTACACAAGATATTTGAGGATTTTAAGCCAAGTCACGTTTAGATAAGCCTTATTGAATATCCAAAATGAAACATTCTCCATGTAGAGAGAGCAAGTAGTTTGGATACATTTGGCCAGATGGGGTTTGTTTAAGTGTGGAATCTGGTGGTTTGGGTAATGGGGAAGGCTCATTCATCCTCACTAATAATCATTGATCACAAACTATACATGTTCTCTGAGTAGTGATCATATTCTGAATAGTGATCATGTTGTGTTTCAGATCTTGAAACACAAGATTTGGTACACTAATTTACTAGATTTATGTTTGATTTTTGTTCTTTTAAAGCAATTTTTCAGAGTTTTATAAAGACTACTTTACAAAAAAATCTCTTTCAGTTCTACAGAAAGATGTTCTTTATGTTCTTGAATGGCTTGTGGTTTTTATTTTCATTTAAATGTTATTTTTTCAGCCCATAATTAGTGAAAATCCTGAGTCGTATGGACGGTTAGTCATACAGGTCTACTATTTACTCACAACAATCCTTTATGTGTATTTAGGATGCAATTTACCCCTGCAGAGAGAGTCAGTAAGAGTTTTATACAGTCCTTAAATGATGAATGAACCTTATGCATTTCTCTGCAAAGTTTCCATTTCAAAGATGCAAAATAGAAAGTGAGATATGTTGAAACTTGGAATTATTTTGTGGAACACAATAAAACCATCTAGCATTGAAAAGTAAAGTAATTGTTTTGCAAATTGTGTTGCTTGTGTAAGTCTATAATTACTCTGTTAACATGACGTGTTTATAAGTCAGTTGCAGCATAAGCATATCATTCCTTATGTGTGGAAATCTGTCAACTGAAATACAGACTACTGTTGGCAGCGAAACTACTGCATGCTAAAGACATAAATTTGTCAGCTTAAACAGGTGCTGTAGCCTGTGACCTTGACATATAATTTATACTCTTTGTCAGGTGTATTAGATTTCATAGGCAAAGTGTGTATGTAGATCAGCTGGCTTCATATGGCATTTCAAGTGAGCTCTCTCTTAAAAAGCAGGCATTTTGCACTTAAATGCCGACAGATGAAACTGTACCTAGCCTGCAGTATCTTTTGTGTGTGTTGGGGAGTAAGGAATCCCCTTTTTTATTTTTGAGGAGACTGAAAGAAGGACATTTCTGAAAAACACTGTCTGTATGGGTACTTTCTGGCATCATATAGGGATATACTACTGTTGCTGCAAGAAGACTGTAACAGAAACCTTGATGTTCCTCTGTGCCTCAGAATGAAATCACATGCGATTATCACTATTACTTTTGTCTTCCCTGGACTCCTGAGAAAATATTAAATTAGTTCGGCTCTGCCCTGTTTTTTGGGAATACAGGCTGCTACTCATACAGACAGAAAAACTGCCAAGCTGCCTAATTATTTTCAGGATGCTGTATTCTTAATTGACTTTGCTGAGCATTTGAAATCTAGTCAGTCTTTCTCAGCTGACAATGATATCTATAACCTTTAAGTTAGAAATAAATCAGATTTGGCTGCTACCATGACTGGGAATGGAAGGCTGGACAGAACAGCCCTCCCATGATGGGTACCTAGAGGCGTACTTCCTCCAAGGAGTTCATTATCTAAACAAGTGAGATACTGAAACAACAAAAGTAGTTATCCCAGGCAATTTTAACCTAAATAGTTAGAATATATGAAAGGTTCAAGCAAACAAAATGAGATCCTCAAGCTTCCTCTGAGGATTTAAAACCTAGATCTAAAAGTGGGAATCTTGCAAAGACATGGAGAAGCAATGGAAACAGGACAATTTTCTGCAGGTGAAGATGACTGAGTACCTTGCCTGTGAAAACACACAGTCACCTCTCTTCTTTCCTTCTTAATACTCTAAGGAATGATCAGAAAATAAATAAAGGAAATTTTTATTTCAGACCTATATAATAAGCTTATATCAAATACATAAAGGACAGTTTTCTGGAGGTTTCCTGTGTTCATACTACACACTGAATGCATGACACCAGGACTGCTGCAAAGACCATACACTACCAGTTACACATGAGTAACCTCCTTTTCCACTGAAAATAATGTATGGAAAGTGCAGTAACAGGAAAACTGCAGTCTGAGATAAAAGAATAAATTCAGCAGTGAGATGCCAATGGTTTGTCATTTGATCTAACCTTCACACTACAGTTACTTTGTTTTTCATGTCTCAGTTGCTGTTTAAGTCATAATGGCTGGCTAAAAGCTATTTATGGGGGAGAGAAAAGCCAACCATTAAAATAGCATTTTGAGGAATAGAGGGGGAGAGTGGCTGACGACCTGTGTCAGAATCTGCTGTGTGGAAGGAATCTTTCATGACAGAAGAAGTATGGATATTTACTGAATATTAATTTGATCTGTGCCAAACCAGCTAAGCAAAGCTAACTGGGACTTTTTATTGTTCCTTTGATCAAAAAAGTGAAGATTAATTATGCCTTTTCCTGAAATGTCCCTCATTCTATTTGCCATGTGACCTATTCACCATACAAATCTGGGGTTGAATAATTTGACATTTGAGTATTACATGAAGGATAAAGACTAGGCGGTTGACACTGTTTATGCTTAGAGTTGAATTTACACAGTAGTTTTTCAGTCCTTCCCTCATTTAGGATCTGTCACTCAGGCAAGGAATTGGCAAAATGGTTTCTATTCATGCCTTACAGTCCTGTTTGCCAACTTGCATGGTATCTGTGAGTTGGCAGGTGGCTGTTGTCTAGGCACATGCTTATCCCATGCCTACACCCGTTTTCTGTAGAATTAACAATCTGTTGTGGTTTTTTTTAAGACATAAGTAGCTCTTTCCAATTGCTTTACACTACTGCAGAGATGTCCAGGAAAAATCCCTCCACATCTGCCTTGAACTGATGCAAAGTGAACTGTTTGCACCAGTTTAAGTGTGAACCTCAATTTTCTTCTCTCACCAAAGCCGAGAAAACCTTTCATACGTAAAGTGGTGCCTCAGGGAGCTTCGTCTGGGAGCAGCACAGCAGAATGAGTCTTCAGTACAAAATTTCATGAAAGTCAGCCTTCAAGAACAGAAATATTTACTCTAAAATTCAGTGCAAATTTCACAGTGGCTTTAAATCTTTTAAATCCTTTGCAGGCCTCACTAGTTAAGAAATATATGTCAGCATGACCTAACACATCAGCACAAATTAATTAACAAAGCAGTGAATTATTTGTATAAAAAGAGCTACTGCCTAGAGCTTCCTTGTCTGACTGTCCTGAACTTCCCTGTATGAACTAACCCACATGCTACCCCTTTTTGTTGCAATGTACTACAGTGCTACTTATCTGTCAGGGTTTGGTGAAGAACAGGTTGTATACCCTGAAGGTATATAAACCCTGTAACTCTCCTATAGCTATAGGAATAAACTGCTCCTGCTCTACCTCAGCTAAATTGAATTCCTGTTATTTCTGCAACCATAGGATGGTAGAAAATGTCTCTCTTTGAAACTCAAAATCAGTCCACACTTTATAAAGGCCAGGTTCTACAGCTTTCCTCAGGCAAAACTCCTAACAAAGTTTAATGAACATTTAGGATGAAGATTATGGACTGTAGGCCTCTGATAAGTTTCTTCTAATGATTCTGGTTTTGTAGGAATGAATTAATAGCTGTGTGAGAATCTGAATGGAAGCTGTAAAATATCAATTTATTTGTCTTCATGTCCCAAAGAGTTACGTCATGATTCAAAACAATTCCAGCTTAAGAAAATCTGAGTTTCTGCCAGGAAATATGGATAGAGTTTTACATGTCTCTTAAAGGAATTGTGCGGTGAAGAATTGTGACACCTCAATTCTGTATTATTTTACTTTTTGTGCCCGGTTGTCTGAAAGTGGTCACTTATTTAAAAGAAAAGGAAGACACTTTCCACTGTCATGGCCTCTTTAATCTTCCCTGTTTACTGACAGTTTGGTTTTGGATAGTTAAGGAAAAAGATTGCAGTTCTCCTGCTTTGCCTTTGCTCTACCTTTTCTTTTTTAGTAAGAGAGAAGGAGGCCTAAATCTAACCTAGTGTTCGCAAAACACTCATACAGCCCAATGGGAATTACATACCTCCAGAAAAGCATCTGTGGCACAGTAATAACTGGGATTGTCTTCTGACATGCAGTGTGCTTCCTTCCTGAGTGATCCTTAAGCCAGAGTTGTCAGTTGGAATATTCCAGCCCCTGTGGGAAAACCTGATTTCCCACCACTAATGCAGTACTATCCAGCAACCCTGAAAATTTCCATTCACTAAACAGCAGCAAAGCTCCATTATTTTTCTCTTTGTTCTTGTTATAAAAATGTAGCTCACATATGGCGTGGGAGGGAAATGCTACAGAGTGCATTTAGAGGACATATATTGTTGAATTAGAATTGCCAGTAAAAGTACATTTTAAAAGTCACTGAAAACAAAGTAAACCTCTGTCAGCTAAAGCATTAGATACTGTTCTGGTCTGATTCAGACACAAGCATTGTAATAGTCACAAGTTCATATAAAATATTTTTTGTTTATCTTAAACTCATGTCTCTGTAGCCACAGTTATCAAGGTGTTTCTTCCGATCTTCTGTATCAGCACCAGCATCTGACATCTGCCCTTCTCTACCAAGATTTTTCATGTGCTATAAGCAAACTGTAGATTTCTTAAGATTTGTTTTGCCAGCTCCACCTTCCTATGTGGACTGCCATTTGGCACACACCGGCAAGCAGGTATCAACTTTATTTTCAGTGAGACATTGTTCTAGTTCCTGTCCCTGCTACACAGTCATGAAGTCACAACTGGACCACTACTGTTGGAAAGACCAGCATCTGAACTATTTTTTTCCCTCCTTTTTTTTTTTTTAATTTGATGCAAAAGGTTATGAAAGATTTTAAAAAATTCATTTTTATGTAAAGTGAACTGGTAATACTTTGTAGGATACTCCATAGGGTTGTTATTTCTGTGGATGAGAAATTCATAGGTTATCCCTCTGAACAGCAAAGTAGAATAATAAAAATGCACTGCTAAAAATGCAAAGTCCTTTAAATACCCAAACGTACCAGCTGTATGTCTAGACACTGTTCTGAAGATTTTAAATACAAAACAAAGCTTTCCTTGGGTAAGGGGTTGTCCTTGAATATGAAACAGACATGGTTTTGCTTTTGACATTGACCTGCTGTACCTGAAAAATATGTTGTATTCTACACAAAGAATTGTTTGACTTTGGTGAGAGATGCAGATGGAAAATTTCTCTTTGCACGTTTTCATTTCATGTACTGCTCTTTGATTATTTTTTTTTTAGGCTCTCTTGCTAATGCTTGGAATGATGGAAGTCTTCACTTTATATGAGCAAATGTCTGCTTTTCTCTCTTCTCCTCACACAGTTTCCGAGGAATGACAGGTACCTTGCAAGTCTCTGTGTGAAGGCCAAATGATTCTCAGCCCCTTGAAGCTCGTTCCTTCCCCATGTGGTGTATTGCTCCTGGTTATCCTGAAGATTGAATTCAAACAATAGAAAAGGTCACCATGCCAGCTTGAGTGATGCTTGAAGTGATGCCTTAGCTGCAGCCATTCACCCTCAAAATCAACTTGACAGAAACTATCTCCAGTCATGGGCCCTTTGCTCTTCTGAAAGGCAAGCTTCATACATTCAGAAGGGACTACAGGAAAAGTGTGGTGTGTTCCTCTTTCTGGGTATGCTCCCATGCTTGTTTGTGTCATGACCAACTTGTGAGGCTGAGTCCTTCTCCAAAGTGCCTCTTGCAACTACTGAGTTCATGGAATGGAGGAAGGAAGAAAAACCTGTGACCACACAGCAGTCCTGTAAAAGGCAGAGTCTAACACTGGTGAGATGAACTGACTAAGCAAAACAAGCCACAGCAGGTGAAAAGCAGCATATGGGTTGGGTCTGAGAACATTCTGGTGCTGCTATTTTAACATGTCTGTTATGCACTCATTAATTTTAAAAGACCCCTGAAAGTCTGAAAGCTGTTAAATGGGCAGTCTTGAAATTTTTTAACTCCCTTTGGAAAACGGAGGAAAAACAGTGCCTACTCACCTGATAGGTGCTCAGAGCAAGAACAGGCTGAGGAAGAAAGAATGGCTTCTCTTCACCTTCCAGACCACTTTGCTCCAATCAGTACAAAGGAGGGGGAAACTGGAGGATGTCAGGCTTCAACAGAACAACTGTGGTTAAGATCACATGGTTAAACCTACTACAAGAAATGCCAGTTCAGAGGAGAAGAGGGCTGCTGCCTGACAGCAGTGATTGACATAATCTCAGGTGCCTTTATCTGTGTTCTCACCTAGGTTGAGAACTATGCTCTGGAGAAAATAGAGAAACTGGGGCATCCAGATGCATGACTGAGCTTTGAGAAAGGGCATGCCTCAAATACTAAATATGCAAGTGCCTCTCTTGATCCCAGCCTTCTTGCTGAGATAGGAACTCAAAGGGCAATGGTCTGCAAAACCTGGTATTCCCATACAATTCCCATAGGAATTCCTGGATTATGGTCACTCACAAAACATAAAATCCCTTTTGAGGCATCAGGTGGAAAATATTCCCGGATCTCAAAATGACACTTTGCCCTGTAAATCTACCAGCAATGACCCTTTTGCTGGGTGAAGGATCTGATCTGACTTATTTTGGTTTTGGTATTTTCTTCTATTCTTCAACCATAGCCAGGGCAGGAGCCACCGCGGCTGGAGAGGAGACTGACTGGCGATGTGTACACACTAGAGGCAATGGCAGTCCCATTGTGCAGGATGTCTGGGTGAGAGCTGAAGGAGCTGTGCAGCATGCCTGTTGGGCTTGGTCTTGGCACACTACCATTACCTGGGGACAGGCTTTTTTAAAGCATCTGGAGTAGAGGAAGCCTGGAAAGGTAAGCTGCTGCTTAAAATCTGGCTTGAAAAGAAACACCTTGTTAAATGGATGGCAAGAACAGAATGCACTTGCTGTGCCATGGGTATAACGGATGGAGGAAATAGGTGTGAATCTGCCTACGTTGGTTCTGCTCCAGATTAAAACAAAAACTAGCTCAGGGTTTGTTCTGGTGCTTAAGAATAACACGTCTCGGTGAATTTTCAGCTACCTGCGCTGTGTTTGCTGGCTTTAAATCCCTTTTTTACAGTACTTTAAATGACTGAAATCCTTTCTTTATGGACAAATAACAAAATTTACTGCAAAAGCCCCTGTTCTGCTTAAGCAGTCATGCATTAAATTAAAGCTTCATAAATCTTTTTTAGGTTCACATCTAAAATGTAGGGAAGGAGAGATGCCTTAGCTCTTAACAGTTAAGATGTAATTATAATAAATGTATATGGCAAGGTAGAGAAGAAAATTTTGTGATCCGTTTGCTTTTGCATGTTTCCTCAATTAATCATCCATGTATGCAGCCCTACCTCTTGCCTACTTGGCCATTTCCCCAAAAATACTCTCAATTTCCAGACCCCTCAGTAGCATGCAACAGCTACTGGTATAAACACCACGCACTTAGAATACATGTGTCTTTTAACCTCCAAAGTCCAAGAGGAGCTAGATTAACCCCTGTGAGAAATCTGACATCTAAGAGGTCAGAATCTGGAATTTCACATTTTTGAGGAAAATGAAAGCTTAACTTCTTGCTGGGACCTAAGTCACTTACTGCAAGCTGTGGAAGAGCCCATATTATCCTTCCTCATATGTTAATGTCTAGAAAACAAATTTTAGATGATCTTTCTAAAATACTTTACATGTATTAGTTTCAGTATTTCTCTCTCTGAGCCCTGCTTGGTGGGGTTTATGCTGAGAGCACTGTTTTAAGGCAGAATACAAGATTTATCTAAAAGTTGGTGAGAGGTTCGGGAAGACTGTTTTTTTCCTGCTGTATGTGGCCTGTGAAGAATGTTTGTTGGTTGTGATGACGATCAGTTTTCTGTTAGCATTTAATAGAGGCAACTTTAGGAAGGGTAGTTAGCACTTGAGTGTCTAACAATCATGGAACCCGGACTTTTTTAAAAAAAAATAGTTATTTGGGCAAGGAAAGCTGTGAAGTTTCAGGGGCTGGGAGCTGATGGGTATGTTTCTCCACTCACTAACTACCCAGATAATCTCAGATCACAGAACAGAGCTGGGGCTTGCTTCTGGCAGGCTGGATTCCCCCAAAACCTCATGGGCTGCTGGCCCTTATAACCCAGTGTATGGGTTTGCCTCCCTTACTGCTCCCTCTGGACCCCTCAAAATGCACTGAATGCTTGTGGTACTCTGCTGTTCTGCCTTGCATCTGTGCTTTCCTGACAAAAGGAAAGGCACCATATAGGCATGAAATGAAAGTTCTAGATTACGTGATAAAAGCTTGTCTGCCCAGCCCCAAAAGAGCACAGAGAGAAATTGGCAGGAGGGGGAGCCCAAATACCCTGCCCTGGCTCCTCCTGAGCTCCTCACGGGAGTCACCAGCCCATCACAGCCCCATCTGCACAAGCACAGGGTCAGAGGGCCTGTGTGCCAGCGATGGTAGCGACTGGAGCAGTGCGGGTGTGTGAGTGAGTGTGTGATCACTACCAAGGATCAAGGCGGACAAGCTAGTGAGTAGGCGAGATGGCCTGGGAGCAAGGGGATGAGTGGGTCCCCATGGGCCATCTATGAGGGTGAGAGCATCCCTAGGGGCAAGAGCGCAGTGAGCTTGGCTGTTGGACCAGGGGAGTCCTGGTCTGCTCTGGGTGTGCGTGTGTGTGTGTGTGTGTGTGTGCACAACAGTCTGCAACAGCCACTGGAGGGGGGGCTGTGGTCTCAGCGGTCCATGACTCCAGATGCCAGCAACTGAAAAGACTGGGATCCAGGGCCAGCTATGGGGCAGACTGAGAGTCTGAGCCCAGCTTCTGTGGGGATCCACCTTGTGTGTATATATACGTGTATATATGTATATTTATTAGTATATACATATATACACATATATTCTCCCTAGTGAACCTCCATCCGACTCAGCTAGAGAGGGGAACAGGAGAGGGAATGTCTGACTGTGATCTGTGTGGCTGGTCATGTATATATGTGCTGTATACATGTGCTCTGAGTGCGTGTCCATACTGTCAGCCATGCTGCTGGTTGGACCTGGGGACATGGAGCTGCAGCAGCCTTCTGTCCTTTGAGCTGCAAAATCCAGCGTGATAAATTTTCCTCTAACAGATGGCACTGTTGTGGGATCTATATCCTTATCTACCTCTACCTTGCTGGCAGTGTTATCCCTCATGACAAGTATGATGCTTTAATAAAGAAACCTGCATGTATTCTAGGCTACAGTATATAACAGGATACAAAGTGCATATGCATCCATGCACATGTATCATCTAACCCTTCAGTAGCAGCTAACAATGTTGAACGTTTCAAGCTTTAAATATTCTACTTGATTTGATTTTTAAATAGTAAGTATATCTTGAAGGACTAGTCCTTAGTACTTATTGAAAACACTGAAGGACAGCAAGTCAGTAACTCTTCCTGAAAATACAAGTCTTTTACAAATACTACATATAGTAACACAGAAAGAACAGAAGAACAGGTATAAACAAATTATCTGATTGACTCATGAATTTCACATGGCTGCAACACCTCTGTGAGCAAAGAAGTTACCAGAATGTAGCTCCAGTGTCTTTTCTTTTTCCTGATTACTCTGCTATTTTCCCAATAAATCCAGAGTGATGAATGAGCCTGTCATCATATGTGAAAGACAGTTATTTGCTAAAAAATTTTTAAAGTATGTTGCTTTAGAAAATGTTGTACATAGCTGCAAGGTTCAACAGAAATTGCTTTGACAATTATCGTAAGAAACTCTTGTATGAAACTATATGTTGCTATGTCTCACCATATCCATTATGCCCTCAAAATATGGCCATTTGTTCTTTCAAGTTTCTCATTTGCACGGGTATAGAGATATTAAAGAACAGTTGAGTACACCAAACACAGTTTATCCTCACATATTTGTAAGTGACTTCTCTGATACAAAGTCACATAGTATCTTTTACCTATAACTTAAGAAATTATATGCAAGACAGAACCACTAAGGTGCGGGTTTTCACACATCGTAATTTAGCAGTAATCACTGCTAACTGGGTCATGACCTTTCCAGCTCCTCCCAGGCAGCCAAACTCAAAATATGTAATACTTTTTCTCCCCTGCCTTTAGGAGTTTCAGGAAGAATATGATCTACCTTGTATCTAGCCTTTTCAGGAAAAAGGGTTTTTGCCTTACTCAAATTTTTAGTAGAGAGCCAGATATTTCAGCACAGCTTCATGAACTTGTCACCACATGTGCATTTTGACTACATAAGCTGCATCGGGGACACACCAAAGTAATTAGCTGATGACGGTCAGTCTTTGTTGGTGCAGATCTGCTGACACTTTAGGCAAGCTTGAGTTTTGACTCTGGCCTATTCACTTCAAAAGTTACCAGGAGGTGAGCTGAGGGGGAGAGAAGGGGGATTCACAGAGCCCAGATCTCTCTCTTTTCTGCAATTCCCAACTGAACTGGAACACTTCTGGTATCCCTTGGGAAGGGATGGGAGGGGAAGAGTAAGCCCTTTCACTGAATTAATTTTTGGTCTGTGTGTGTGATTCCTCTTCAGTTGTCTGTGCCAACCACCACCTGTGTCTCTAAGTCCAGGATGCTTTGATAAATTCCTAAATTTTGAGCAAGATATCCTTCTTCAGCTAAGAGCAATTCTACTCAGCTCAATCATTAATTACACAACATTCTTTTTGAAATCTCAGCCATGAACCCAAATATCCAAATATTTAAATATTGTACAAACTCTACTTCAATTGAACGTAGATATAAGTATACAGCAACAGCATTCCTTTTCCTTATCAACATCAAAGTTTATTTATGAAATGTTCTAATTTTTTTTTGTTATTAATTCTTTGCAAGGTGGCCACACCGACATAAACAAATCATATTACTGAAGGAGCTCTTTTTAGGTATGAATTTGCTTTGTGTCTTTGCTTAGAGCACCGCAAAACAGACTTGAGTGCCCAACTGACACAATCCGAGCAGCTTCTCTGCTGGTGTTGCCAAAGTTGAAACCACTTCCCAAGACACTACCTAGTACAGTCCCCCGCAAAGAAGACACAATGTGGTCCAGCATCTAGCTCTTGCCTCCACACAGTGTGCACCTAAAACATTCAGTCATCGCAAGTCCTGGAATGTACAGGATTGAAATAAATCAAACACCAGTCCTTCATTTTTACAGCACCAAATAAAATTAAAATGAAAACAGAAATCGTAGGATGCAGTTTTTAGGGCATCTGTAATAATTTTTTAATAGCTAGATTTGTAGATAAAATATATGCAATGTTGATACCCCTTTTGTGAATAAGGACAAGACTAATCAGTTCATGAAAGTAGTTAGTTAATTGTTTATATGTCCTTGAGTTACAAATTTATTTATGGAAATTAACATCATCCTAAATATTAAGCAAAATATTTTCTGCTAAGAGAACAGCATGCTTTTGTTTCTTCTCTCTTGCTGATTCCCTGCCAACCTCAACTTTTCTTTAATGTCTACAATCATTGTATTGCTTTGGTGATATGACTGATGAAAACTTTCTCATGCAAATGAAATCAAATCAGTAAACTCAGCTAAATTTTCTAATAAAGAACTGACAAATTTGAAATAGCAGAATAGCCATTTTTCTAGACCTATTTATAGATATTTATAGATAAAACTTCAGATTTCATCACACTGAATGTGAAACAGTATTTCTCCTAGGTGACTAGTCTCCTATTAGATAAGTTCCATTTTATTCAGTTAATGTTGAGGATTTGTCTCTCCATATAAAATACAAGATTGTTATTAATTGCAGAGATTCAAATATTTTTCATTTTGTGACAGAAATTAATTTAAAATTGCACCTTAAGTATTATTCTAATGTACTTTGAAACTTACAAAAGTTTGCAAGTGCTTGCACCTGTTGCAGTTTCAGAAATTTGCGTCCAAAAAAGCTGCATGATATAGTGTGACTAATGTCTGAACAGATGGATTTTCAGCTCCATAGCAATAGCTGGAAATCTGAGGCAGAGTAGGGCAGGGATATATTATTGTTTTCCCTCTATCAGCCTTAGTAACACCATCTGGCTTTCAATTATGGAACTGCAACAAAGCCTATTTTCTCTTTATCACCATCTGGTACCTCACAGTCAAGTGACAGAGTCACACAAATTTAACTGAAGGTTTTAAGAATTTCATCCATGTAACTTGTAAGGTAAACAGAAGCTGAAGGGCTGCATATGAAGTACTAAAATAAGCAGTCTTAAGGATACAGGCAATGGAACTTGATTGGCTGCACCTTCAGGGAGGAGAGACTGCGAACAGGCCTGGTTTTGGTCTGGCTCAACCAGCAACCTCCCAAATGATTTCTGGGACCACACAGCATTTGGATGTGGCCACCCTTGTTTGGAGGCTGTGAGAGTTTGATAGTAGGGGTGTGACCAGACCATTTTAGTTGCCATCTAGGTCACACAATGTCCCCCAGGACTATTTAATTCTCTAGCACAGGAGTCCTCCTCCTTGGGAAGAGTGATGCTATTGTTTCTACCCATCAAAAATGTGAGAAGACACCAGATTGTGACTTTGTTTATTAAGCAACACGAGCCTTTGGCTTTCTGCTGCCTGCAGTTGCTGTATGTGGGATTATTATGTAATGCACTGATGTTTTTGGAGTATTTCCACCTCTGTATAAAAAATCTTGACGACGACAGAAATGGTTCTGGGTTAGAGAAACTGTTCTGAATGCATGACACTTTTAAAAAAAATTAATAGCTCCAATAATAGTGAAATACTGCCAAAAAATGGATGTTCAGTTGAATATAAGTTATTTTCAGGTATCACTGAAAATAAATGGCTTTTATTCATTAGAGCATTTGTAAATTCTTGCTATAAGCCCTTGTTTCTACTGTATGATAAACTTAGACTCAGGTATTTGTTGGCTGGCATTATCTTGAGACTTTCACGTAGTCACAAGGCATGCTCTGTTAGTTTATGTTCACAACATACTTTCTTGCATGTAACTCATATTCTTCAAATTGCATATATGTACTGTAATTAAAAGTACTGACAGGTTAACTAACAACTGTATCAAGGTTGAAAAAGAAGCCAACTTGAATAAAGGTTGGAAGTAATGGTGCATACTACTGGCCTTAAGATGCACGCCCACCTAAGTTGCCTTCTCTCCAAGAAATGACAAATGAGGTCACAGTTTTTCTTATTCCTTGTCTGTCAATAAAATTATTGCTCTTCCTGCTCTACATGCATGACAAGTACTAGAACTCTGGTAAAATTGGCCCTAAATTATGTTTTATGATTTAGAGCAGCTTTTGAACAGCAGTGGTAGCTACATCCTGTTCCTTAGAGGAGTATGGATGTTCTGTAGCTTGCCTTTGACATAACTGAGAGAAAATGCTAATTTTCAAAATGCAGGTTGGGTTCACCTGTGAGATACTCCTATTTTACACTGGTAAATTACAGTCTCTTAATGCTATTGACATTATACTTCCCATAAAAATTGAAGTGAAGCAACAGTGAATAAGATCTAGAAAATATTATTTTAAGAAAATTATAAGCTAGTTTTCTTTCAGCTAGATTTCATATGATTGTGATTTAAGAATAGTTCAGTGCTTTTCTCAAAGTCTTTCTACCTCCAACATTCATGTAATCCTCAAATCAAGTGGAAGTACATAATGCCCATCTATGTCCATCATCTATAATTTAAGCAGGTGAACATGGATACATTATAATTTTATTTTTTTAATTTGAGAGTTTATATTTGCTATGGTGCTGCTTCTGGACAAATAAAGAGAAGGTGGGTAATTAAGCACAGAAGACAATGCATCATTTCTGTGCAGACAGAGATACACGTAATCCTGGCCTTCCTGACTTTGAAAACAGAAAAAAAAAAAACAAAACAAAGCAATGCTTATCTTCCAGCTTTTGGGAACTCCAAGTTTAGTAAATGAGCAGTAGTTTTATTTTGCTTCCTACTGTTATTTAAGAGGAACTGCTTCTCTTCCGGAATTATTTGGTGTCTTCTAAAAAATTAAAATAAAATTTCTGATTTGTAGTTTCTAAAGACATGATTCATGCTTGCTGAAAATGGTTTAATAAAATGGGGATACCTGAAAGGTGATTAAAAGTATAATATGGTGAAACATTCACCTCTGTGATAAAAAAAGCAGAACAGAATATTTATTGGGTTTGAACTTATTAACAGTAAGTAGTGATATACACACATATATTTTATGAAACCTCCTTCCCCACTGAGTGATGATTGGGGCGAGAGGGTTGCCTACCGCACTGAAAACTGGCATGACTGGAAAGAACTCAGGGATTCCCACTGGAGAATTACTGCAGCATGCACAAAAGCTATGCAGAACTACAGAACGATATTATTTTGGTAAACATCATGATTTCAACTCACAGATACGCATTGATTCTCACACAGTATGTCTCATGCCACTAAATTCTAAATTGTAACTACCTTGTCACAAAAACGCAGGTCCTGCTCACGCAGCAATTGTACCTCCTACACAGGTCTTTTTCATTCAGTAAACTAATGAATGTCACTTCTGGCATGGATGGCATCAGTCCCACCTCCACCGGCTCTGCTAGGCAATGCACCCTGTTCACAACTAGGAGAGCTACGCAACACCAATGTGCCTGCCCCTGGATTTAGGGGATTTAATCACTGTTCGCAAGTTTTACTCTACATGCAGGGAAACTGAAAAGTATAGGTTTTAAATTAATGAAGCAGGCAGGGTCTCATTTAAATCCACTGACCAACTTTTAACTCAACAGAACATTTTTTTAAGTCTGTTCAAACTGTTTCTCAAACAGTCAAATGGAGGGGGTGCATATGTAAAAGCAGCTGGACTAAGAAGGTATTAGATGCTGATTAAAAATGGTGGCACTGGTGTTGTAGATAGAGGCATATTTAATGATAAGGTTCAAATGATCATTCAGACTATGATTTCATTCTACCTATGCCAGATAACATGCTAAAAACTGGGGCAAAGAAAACATGAGAATGCCATGGTGAGCTCAACTCCTCAGAGAATTATGAGGCTAAGCATTTTTATAAATTGGAAAATCCTTATTGTAGATACACAAAACAATAGGAAAAGCACTTTAAAGAGTTTGAATTCTTGCTACAGAAACCTCAGAGTGCTAGAATGGTGATGGGAAGAAATATTTACAAGACAATTAAATACAGTAGAAGTATTTTTGATCCATTTAATATTTCTTGCTAAATGATCAGTGATTTGAAGATTATTTAATTTCATTTTGTTTGAAGAGGCACTGTAATCTTTACTTATGATACAGCTGAAGGTAAATGCATAATCACTCTTGTTTCTATAGGAACTACATTTTCAGAGTTAATTGCAAAGAAAGTATAGTTGTAACCTTCTTTTCCCTTCCTTTTCCAGAACTTACAGCAAAAAGGAAGTACAAGACCCTTTCAAAGGCCCTTTCCAATTAAAGAGCTAATGGGCTCTTTTAAAAATGCTTTTAGATTGCATTATGCACATATTTCCCCAGAGGAAAAAAAAAAAATCTCATTGGCTTTGATTTTTACATGGAGACATGACTGAATGGCCAGCAGTACAGAAACATTTGGCTTCTTGTTGTGTGTTGTTGATCCAGCTCTTCTAAAAGCCAAATACCTAGAACTTAAAGGAAACGGCAAGCTTTTCAAGCTGCAGTAAGGTTCAGTATCCTACTGCAGAAGTTTCCTTTGTGATTCAGGAAGTATGTACCATGCATTGAACTGGTCATCACAAATGAGATTTGACTGATGAAGGAGAGTTCTTAAGGTTTTCTATTGCTTGATCATTTGATGAAGTTCCCTTTGGTGATCCGCTCTCCTTAAGTTTCAGTCTCTGAATGAATGCAAAGTTTAAGAGTCATTTATTTTTAAAATTTCACTTGTAGCATCTCCTTGCTTCAAAACCAACCCCGATGGGTACAGTGATAGCCTTAGTGTTTTCCTGTTTCTATTTTTAGTCTGTAGTAATTCAGTCTCTATATAGCTATGCTGCTTTATCTTCCACTTAGAGAACACTCACGAGGTGGCAGTATCCAGGAGAGACTCCCATTTATCTTGTTGTCAGTACACTTCTTGGAGTAGATGGAGTACTTTATCTTGCTGTTTATAAACCTTCAGAAAAATTACACTTAACTGGCAAATTTTAGATACTTCTATATGCAGTATAAAATTTCCACCGGGTATGAAAACATCAGTGTAATTTCCTCAGAACAGCAATCTCTTTGTATTACTAGCGCTCTACAAAAACCACAGCAATGTTTTCTGATTTTTTTTTAACTAACTACAGCTCAACAGCTGGGTCCCAGTAGTAGATAACAGCTTTGGGTACCCAATTTGAGACCACTTGCAGTAACCCTGCACTATGCGGTCAGCATTTTCTAAAAAAATGTCCACTTGAAAAGTCAAGGAGTCAACTGCTTTTGAATCCACACAATAGGTTCACGATATTAAGTTTATGTTACAAAAACAGTTTTACCAGGTGTTGTTTGTTGCTGGTTCTTCTCCAGACTTTGCAGGAACTTTATTTAATTTTATTATATCATTTTATTATGCATTATTCCTTCCTGACATTTCTCTTCAATTCTAAGATACTCCGTGTAACTTGGTATAAGCCATATTCTCCTGTGTGGATAAGCTGTACAGCACATGATTCTGGATTAACAGTACTTCCTTTTATTGATTAGTGCATTACATGTATTACTGCACTGTCAGACACAGAGCCAAGGTTAAGATACTGCTCTTTGGCTTTGTATTTATTAGTGGCTAAAGGTAGCTAGCTGCTCTTCTTTGGTATTAGTATACTTATTCTGGTAGTTTATGCTAGAGGTGGAGACAAAAGAAAACAGGAATTCTACACAACACTGAAATGAATACAGAAGCTGACTATAGAAGTTGAAAGGAAAAGCTTCTGCTGTAAAGAGAATGGTTTTCTCTGAAGTATGGCTACAAGGGCTACTGCTTGGGATGTCTGAAAAAAAAGAACCTTGGACAAAACATTGGTAGTAACAGAACAAAGAACTATGCTTCATTCGTTTTAGCTTCCTTTATTCTAAGTCTTCCACTGTCAACAAAACTTGTGCCTGGGTTTTCAAGAATGTGTCTATCTGTATTTTCGTCTACCTCCTACCCTGCTACGTTAGCAAAAAGCTATGTGAACTGTGCACATGCACACGTTTGTACACGTGCAGAAGTGAAGGGAGATAGCAAAAAAACCTGAGAAACTCGGAGCTATCATTCAGTTATTTCTAACTTTCACGTCAGTGCTCCTACTGGTAAGAGATATTCCTTAAATGTGCCAATTTTTCATCGGTTTTATAATATGCAGGTTTCTGTGGATTGCAGCCTCCAGCCAGGTTTCTATGGACAGGGATGTGATTTGCTGATGGTGAAAAACTGAAAATAAATGTAAGATCATTTTTAGAATCATTTTAGGGAACGGGCGTTGCTGCTCCTGAATTACTCAGCACGAACCTGACACTCCATGTCCTCCATTAAAAGATGCGTTACATGCAACTATTTCAAAGTGTGCAAACGACAGAAAGCGGGGTACCGAGCTGCAGAAACCACGCAGCACTGACTCCTGCCAACGCAGGGAGCAACCGGCGCAGCAACAACTCTTCCAGAAGCAAGCACAGGCCAAGCAGGCGGCGAAGAGGCCGGAGACGCCCTCACGCCACCGACGCGGCCGACGCCCGCCCCGCAGCCCGCTCCCAGGCAGGCCTGGGACGCGGCCACCTGCCCGACACAAGGCCGAGGGCGATGATCGTGGCTCCGCAGCCGCCACACGCGT
>VZTV01014768.1:315-18393 GCA_013400875.1 Anhinga rufa
CTCATGATATGACGGTGATGTAGGTAGGTGACATTAAATGCTACTGTCTGCATCCTTAATTGTGAGTTGTCATCAACTTGGCCATTTGAGGATAATAATGTGCTGTTCATATTCCAGATTTCTATTCTTATTCATAGGACGGTATGTTCCAATGTTCAAAAGTGTATGTATAATTTAAAAACAAAACCTCAGGTTTTTTGGGAGTGTTTTTTTAGTGGAGACAAGGGGTAGGAAAGATGTATGTGTACCTTGACTGGTTTTGCATGCTGTTAATTATCCTGCCTCAGAAGTGTAGCAAGCTGCCAGTATCAGAAAGCCCAAATGGAAAAATAGTTGCTTCCAAGATGTAATGAAGATTAAAAACAAACAAGTGGGGCTGGGAGGTAAAGGGAAATCTTGCTTTATAGTCGTTTGCCATTTCTGATTTTGCAAATAGCTCTGCAGTGTCATTTGATCTATGCTTCAGCATAATTCTACCAGGAGATATTTCTGGCCTTTTGCTTTACAGTCAGATCCCTTTGCTGGGCTATTAGGTTGAAAATGCAGTCAAGTATTAACATCGAAACTGTTTATGTAACCTCCCACTGCATGGAACCCCTCCAAAATACCCTGCAATTGAGGGAGGGAAGGGGAAGGAGGGGATGAAAAACAAGAGCTGAATAGAAATAGTGCCTGTTCTGGGATTTAAATAGGTCAACTCATTTCAATAAATAGAAGTTAGGCTGTTGATATATGCCCATCTACTTAAACTGTCATTGAAGTTCACTTAGCTGCATTCCAGCAGAGATTGTTGGCTGTGGAGATGCGAAAGGCAGTGTTACAGAGGACTTAAAGAGGGAAGAGGAAGGAAGAACAAAGAAATAGCCAGGCAAGGAGCTTATACAAGTATTACACTTTCAGATTCCTGGTGACACTGACAAGTGTTGATAACTCTTTCAGCATCTACCTTCAGAACACTGAGTCCCACTTCCCTATCCTGCCCCTGTGTTTGTCCCTATAGGATGCTCGCATATGGCGTAAGTCTTAATGTTCCTTTTTTCCCTTTTCTGGTAGAATATATTCAATTTGCTTTGAACAAGAGCAAACTCAAATCCCAGGGCCTCTGAATAAGGGGGAGTTATGGAGGGGGAATACAATGAATGTCTTAATCCTGTGTCACCCTGTCTTTGAGACACTGTGCTACATTAAATTGATTTTGCAAATGAAAGCTAAAAGCTAAGCAAAAGCCACCAATCTATTTTGCCTAAAGATGATTTTAGTGCTCTTTATGTTCCCCTAAATGACAAACCAATTTGTTACCTGCCTACATAAACATTTGCCTATATTAGTACCAGAAATGTTTTATTTTTATTAGCCCAAACTTTATCTTTTTATGAAGACACAGGGGCCCAATAAAATTAGTGTGCAAATATAATACCCAATTTGCATTTTTCCATGGTCAGCAGAAAAGCTGAGCAAAATCAATTTGATATTAGGTCAGCATATACATCAATAAAGCATACGCACACACAGGACCATTGTAATGGTCCCTGTAATTTCTGTGCTGCCAGAGTAAAGAGATTAAATAATATTAAATGCTCCAAAATAGCTTTGCTTTTAAGAGGAATGTAAAAAGAAAGAGAGACTTTGGCATAAAATGGGCAATAAAGGATAATAGTTGCACAGTCTCCAACTTTAAAACCTTGTGACGATCTCAGAGACAGGCTTCCTGCTAAATGGCCCCAATTCAGCAAAGCTCTTATGCCAACACTTACATTTAAGCACATTTTTAAACACAATAGGGGTCCATCAAACAAATCACCTATTTAAGCACCTGACAGAGTCTAGAACCTGAATGAAAGTCCAGAACTTGAGAAGTTTGGATCCAGTTTTGAGCATTACATGCAGGACTGTTGCCGGGTAGAAGGTCCATGCACAAGTGAGGCTTTGCTAAACAAAAGCCTTCTGTGCTCCAGATGGGACTATCTAAACATGGTGGTAAGTGAGGTGAATCATGAGCAATGAGGGCACCTTGCAGCAGTGCTCCCCCTGCACAGACCTGAGCTCCTCCCTTTCCATGTAAAAGTACATAGGAATAGGTGTCTGACTTTCAAAAACTAGTCTAGTCTTTGCTCATCTCTCTGTGCCACCTAGTTTCTTTGTACTGCTCAAGCCAACTATAAGAAGGCAAGAAAGAAAATCTTGCGTTTAGCTGACTTCACCAAGTCCAGTGGGATTTAGTAGTGACCAAAAATTGTGTTCTTTTGCACTCTGGGTTGCTGAGATGTTGCACTCTTACCTGAAATGACATTTGTGACCAGAAGTAACAAAAATAAATGGAATTGGGTGCTAATCTGGTCTCTTAGGAAAAGACAGAGTGCAGTAAATGCTGCTTGGATTTGATTTGCTAGAGCAGGTTAATGTGGTAGAGACTAGGCAGTCAGGACAAGCAACGACATCAGTGTTCGTTTTAAACACAGATGTTACAGTTCCGTTGGACACAGACAAGTCAAGACAGCACAGTGAAGTGTAATGCAATACAGTTCTTTTGATTTCCTCTGTGGAGTCTTTAACTCGCAGGGTTTTGAATATGAAATGCTGGCAACAGCACACCTCATACTGCAAAGTACCTGAGAAAGACAGTATGGAATTTATTTGCAATGGATACATATATTTCATGAAAAGATATGTGGGTATTTAAATCAAATGATTTTTTGGGCATATGTTTTTAGGGTGATGGATTTCCATTTCTTCTGATTAGAGCTTTCTGGTCTTTTACAGATGGGGTGAAATGTGGGAGGGGAGAAATGCAACCTTTTCCTAGTACCTTGCCCCAGTTGTGAAGTCCTCTGCAAAGGAGTGGAATTCACTCCTAAATTCTCCTGATGGGTACCCTTTAAAGGCTTTCTGAAGTAGACTTCTAGGGTCTGACTTGCTCTTCCTTTGTACTCCATCAGCCTTAGTACTAATTTTTGAACTTGTATCATTACTGTACCATGGCTACAAGACTTAAAGAAACCACAAACTATAATCTCTCTGCAGTCTGTTTCTGGTCTGACATGGTAGCAGAAAAGATCCTGGATGTTGAGCAAAGCTCCACCTCATTTCTGTTACAGCACTTAATTTTGGAAGTGCAAATGGGATTCCATAAATTTAATATTTCTGCATGAAATTTCTAGATACCTATTATTAAGCTACTACATACAAATACTGTAGTTTTCATGTTTTTATAGTAGCATAAAAATGAAAACTGAATGAAAATGGCAAAGTGAATTTACTGTCTTCCCATTAAGGTTTAGATTTTGATCTGTCCGTCTTCTCTGTTTTAGTAGAAACTGTTTTCTCTGGGACTCCGTTTTAGTTGCACTAGTGTAATATGTGACAGAGAGTGGAAACTGCTGCTTCCCAGGTGAGAGCTGGGGGAGTGTTGCCAGTAGGATTGCTTTAGGTGTTTGGCTTGTGCATGCTATAGCAGTAGAGGAGAAGGAACATGAGTTGAGGGCCAAACAATCCAAGTTATATTTGGAGTGAGAGATTTGAGTTGCTTGCTTGCAGCTAATGGGTTTCCTTTCAGTATGACATTCGTTTGGAGTTTTATCACCATTGTGGTAGCTTTAGAGCCAGAATAGATTTTAAGGTTAATGTTTATTCTGACTAGCACCTTAGATTTTCACAGCTTTGCCCAAGGGAATTCTTCTCTGCAGCAGAGCGACAGGATGGTGGTGGGTGTGTAGCAGGCTACAGGTGGGTGCGTAGCAGGGGTGTAACAGATAGCGGCAGATTGTTTATGTCCCAGTCAGATTCTTAAGTCGAGGTAAAGATTATCAATGATTATGGTAGTGGTAGCCTTCAGAGGGAAAAGAAAGTGTTTAGTTCAATCTTCAAGATGCTTTCTGGAAGAGAAAATGAAAAATAAATAATTCCAGAAATCTATATATTTCTTCCCTTGAAAAACTTTTTCATCAAATAGTTTTGTTTCTAAGATTCACTGCTATGGCAGTTGGAAAGGTAGAAGGGGTACCACAACAGATTATTTCTCTGCATTTCCACAACTGGCAAAGCTGTGGCTAAATGGAGTGTGTCTTTCTGTCGTTTTGCTTAAGTGCTTTTGGCATCTACTGAGCAAAGCTATACACTTCTAATCTTTTTAATTTTGATTGATCTTTTAAATCCTGAAGTAGAAAGTAGGTTGCATTTTCAATGTAACATTTAAATTAAAATATGGTGTTTTGTAGTTGTTGTATCCATTACTGGTTTGGTGCGTTAACCTTGGCCAGCTGCCAGCTGCCCGCCCGGCTGCTCCGTTCTCTACAGGATAGGCGGAGAAAATAAGATGAAAAGGCTCATGGGTCACAATAAAGACAGGGGGATATCACTTACCAGTTACCATATTGGGCAAAGCAGACATGACTTTGAGGAAAATTAATTTAATTTATTGCTAAGTAAAATAGAATTGTATAGTGAGAATCAGAAAGTAAAATTAAAACAACAATTACCCCCCCGCCCCATTTTCCCAGGACTGATTTCAATCCCGACTCCTCCATCCGCCCACCCATGCCCAAAACAGTGCTGGGAACAGGTAACGGGGTTGTGGTCAGTCTGAAACAGTTCCTCTCCGCTGCTCCTTCTTCTTCACACTTTCCCCTGCTCCAGCCTGGGCCCTTCCTGTGATCCTTCAGGAGAATCTGGTCCGGCACGGGCTCCTCCATGGGCTGCAGTGTGAGTATTTGCTCCAGCCTGATATCTCCACAGGGCTGCAGCGGAGTCTCTGCCCCAGCGCCCGGAGCACCCCCTTCCCTCCTCCTCAAACCCTGGTTCTCCTCAGGCTTCCCCGCTCCTCTGCCTGTGTGGTGGTTTTGCCCTTCCTTAAATCCACTTCCAAGGAGGCCCCACCACTTTGGCTGCGGGGCTCAGCCCTGCCTGCGGTGGGTGGGTTGGAGCCGGCTGGGACCGGCCATGACCGGCACGGGGCACCCGGCCTCTCCTCAGGGAGCTCAGCCCCGCCGCCCCCGCTGCCGGCACCTGGCATGGACCCCACTACACTTGGTAAAGAAAAAAAGAACACAAAGCATTTAGTTATTTATTTATTAAATCCTTACTACTGTAGCCTGATCATGTAAGGCTTATCCTTTCTTTTTTTCTTTTGCCCTTTCATTTTTAGGCTATAGCCTAAAACCACAGAGAGAGAGGGCAGCGCTGTTGCTGTTTGGACTTAGGGGAGTGTTTGGAGGTGTGTGTGCGCATACATACTGACCATTCCTTCTATCACAGGATGTTATGGAGACCAAGACAAGCATGCGAGGCTGAATATATGATTTCCAAGACCACCTGTGGGATGTCAGGATGGATAGGTTATAAAGTATTGGTGCTGGGTTAGGGTTCATGCTGGGAGCCCAGCCTGTAAATAATGCATGCCCTGCATTAGCCAGGTTCAAAGTTCCCATCTCAAACTCTTAGGTGTTACGGTATTAAGCATGAACTAGTCTTTGGTTCATATTGGAAGCCCTTGGTGCACCTTGTTCCATAGTTTGGCTAATGGGCATCCATCTTGCTTCATATGCCCCCCCCTTTACTTGCGTTTTGAGTAGCTGAATCGTGATTGAAGAGGACCTGCAGAACTGAAAGCTTGTCTGCTGGTTTTGTTTCTTCCCATTTATTCACAGACCCTTGTACTTAGGCAGGGACTTTACTCACCAAAGCAACTTTTACAAGATTCACCCACATTTAGAAAACACTACTGAATTTTCTAGGATTTCCAAGCTGCATTAAAGATATAAGCTTTTCCAAAATGTTAACAGAAACATTTAAGAAATGTTTGTTCACTCATGCAGATGCATGCATTCCGAAATCCAAACCCTGAAAATGAAAATGACTCTCAAAAAAAAAAGAAGTTAACAGGTCACACTATTTCATCCAGCCCATATACAAGGAAGAGTCACATGTGCCGTGTGTTTTATTGTTTCTGTATGAATAATGCAGGACATTGCTTAAAGGAAAAGATTTATAATGGTATTGTTGGGCTTAACAAACTTGTAGAAAATGTCTGCTACATGAAGATGGACAGCCAGCTGTGCCTGTGCTTATTTTGAGCACTGCATGTCTAGGAGGCTGGGTACTATGGAGAGGTCTGTACATTGCAAGGTTGTGCGTTCACACTCTGCAGCAAATGTACTGGGCTGGAAACTGAGTGATGCATTGGGGATTGTAAGCCAAGGTGGAGCGAAGTTGCTTGGCACTGGGTGCAGGGTGGTAATTTGGTGCTCTTCCATCCCCCAGAGAAGCAGACAAGGGAGGTCCTGGTTTGCACCTATTGCCACATGTCCCATTGACTCCAAGCAGCATTGCACTGAGTCCTAAATTGGGAAAGTTCTTTTCAGTTCTAGAGGAGAATGCACTGACTAATGATTTTAATAACAGTTATAAAGGGTAAAGCATAACTAACAAAAATGTTGTAATTAAAAACAAACAAAACTAAACCACAAAAGACCTCAAACTAATCTTCTGTCCAAAAGATTTCCTAACGAAGGAGCTGTTCCAGCTCCAAACAGTGGCAGTCATGTTGCTGAGCATCACTTCTGTGCTGAGCCACTGTCCCTTTAACGTAATGCCGTTCTTCCAAAGGGGAGGAAAACTCCTCTCCTCTTGCAAAAATTATCCCAGCCTTCTCCTTTTGCTCATTAAAGTTGGTTTGCTGATTTATCTCCTTCCTCCCACACTACTTAATGTTAATGCAAATGATGTGGGGTGGTCATCAACTTCTAGCTGATGGTGTTGTGTTCCTTTTTGCTGCCTCCCACTTTTCTTCTGCAGACAGAATTGACCCTACCAGCTGCTATGTTTGTCAGAGACATTCTTTCTTATATTTCTTTGCCTCTGGGGCTCAAAAACACCAGAGAGTGGTGAAGCTGGAGTATGAAAGAACAAATGAATGGCTGAGTTACAGGGTGAGCAGCTGTAGGACATTTAGAGAGGCTAAGGAAATAAAAAAGAAACCTGCTGAGATTGTCTCCTGAGAACAACCAAAAATATATTGATTATTTCTGTGGTGCTGTTAGGTGTGATTTACCATTGGGGAAACCAAGCTTTTCTAAGAATTCAGGAAATTAAAAAAAATAACTTGGGTATGGTCTCAAGGACTCCCAAACATCTTTGAAATTAAAAGTCTATGTTTGGATATATATGTAATGCATCTACCTAATTAAAAAAAATAATCTTGGATTTAGTTTCCAGTCTTCTTTCAGTGTGTAAACTTTTTATTTCAAAACAACGATTTAACTCTCTCTAGCAATTGGATCCTGCTGTGTTTAGTATTACCCCTGCTGTGCGTGTTCAGATCTAGATAAGACATCTAACTGAGGTCCTGACCTCTTATGGTCTTTAAAATTCCCAGAACCCATTTTGAAAGAGCATATTTTTTATTTCCTGTTTATTAAATGCAGTCACTGCACAAACAGAGAAAACATCCTGCTTGACCCATGAAGTTTATGGCTGAAGCAAGTGGCTAAAGTAGCATGGTTTCAGTAGTGGGGGATTAACCTGAGTTCAGTGTAGCTGGGATCTAAGTCTCCCTTCTACCTATCTGTAATTTGAAGGGGACCCAGCACATTTTCATGCCCTTAGTGGAGAAGGTTGCTGGATTTAATCCTGGACTCTTTTCCAGACTTCATTGTTTTTGAACATCTCTTTCAGTCAGGGCAGATGCAGCCCCAAATAGTTATGAGATTAAAAAAAAAAAAACACCCACCTCCCAAAATCCCCCACAGTGAAGCCTAATAAATGTCATTTGTTAGCATTTTACCATTGTTTGGCACTGCTAAGGCTTGTTTCAAGTGTAATGCAGGGTGCAATCGGCTTTACGTGGTGAATGGACCCCCACTGTTATTCTTGTCGCCCCAGGGGGACATTTATCACAAGTGAGAGAGCAATTACAGTGCAGTTAAACTCACTGTAGTAAATCTTGGTTTTTAAAAAGAGAGCTAACTTTGTTGTAGCAGGTTTGGCTGCATGTCATTAGTTTTGCAGCCCTTCTGCAGTCTACTATATGGCCTGGTATGGAGACCTAGTGATTCTGCCTCCTTTAATTAAAGATTGTGCTTATTTATAATGTATGACCAATTTTAATAAAAGGATATGTTTTAATATTAATGGCCCTTTGTGTCCTACATATGGGACCCAGTTTAAGGATCTTTATCTCTCTTTTTCCCTCTGTCCCCTGCCACCCCCTTCTGCTGCAGCAAACCTGCGTCCAGGGGCTGAACAGAAAGTGGTATTCATCACTGCACGAGTCCACCCTGGGGAAACACCATCTTCCTTTGTGTGCCAAGGTGAGTGTCTGCATGAAGATGGCAGTTCTGATGAGATCGGATTTCCTATCGATGCGGTTATTGGGCTTGCAGAGCTTTGGGTCTGATAGAAGGTTGAGTTCACATTACAGTTTTTTCCATGGCAAGGATATAGCAGAATCTCTCACCTCTACCCGGATGCTTGTCTTCTTGAAGGCAATAAGAATATATTACCTGTGAGACTTGTGAACGTTTGCTGAACTTGGTCACAATTGAACAGTGGGCTCTGAAGCTGTCAGGAAGAACTGATAGTCACACTCGTACATATGCAATGTGATCATATAAGGCTCCTTTTCCCAGGAAAACAGTCTGGAAAAGCTCTGGGAGTGGTTTTCTGTTAAGTGTTTATGGTTTTTTGCTGTCTACTATCTTCAGGTTCTTTTCCACCACAAAGCAATGACCCTAGTTCTCCAGTTTAACTCTGAGGCCTCTATTTGTCTGAAACTGCTGCTCTGAGGACCACAGCTCCCAGTGGCTGACAGCTGTTCCCTGCACAAAGCATTCCTGCTAAAAATAGAAAGCAAATTGCCCAGCTCGTATTTAAAAAGAGTTGTAAATCTCAGGCTGTGGGTACAAATAAATAAATAATCCTGGCATGTGTTCTTATAACTTCATTGTATAGGTCTGAAATATTGTACTTATGGTATGAGACTTTCCGTGGTGGTAAATTGTTGATGGTGTAAATCAACGAAACTTCCCTGAAGCCAAGGCAATATGCTAATTTACTACATCAGCTTGGATCTGGCCCTGCCTAGCCAATGAGTTGCATCAATCAAGCATATGCAGTTTATTACGTTGGCTGCTTGTAATGCCACAGATTGGTTTGTGACTGGCCCCGTTGGTACCTAAAGACCTCGGTGGGAAAGGTCTGGCACTGTTTCATGGTCTTCTCTGTGTGCTCCTCATCCTGGCAAGGTCCTGTGTCTGGCATGTCTCTAAGGCAAAAGTTCAACAGCTGTCACTTCTGCTGTCCTAGCCCAGTGGGCTAGCAGGACACTGGAATTCTTCCTGCCTGCCCGTGGAGTAGCAAAGGTAAAAATCTTCCTTTAATAAAATGGTGCTTCAGTCTGAGAGTAGGAAAACTCAGTGAGTTTCCCATCTCCTGTGGTTGCATAGTCAATGCAGGGCATTATAGTACACATGATGTTTGTTAATGAATATGGTTTTTTAATTGGATGCTTTGATTCCTTTTGTGGCTGCTGGCATAGCCCTGTGAAATGAGGGCTGAGGCATGCTGCTGTGGTGGTACTTTGTAAATGACGTTATTTTATTTTGATAATGGAGAGTTTATTCAAAAGGAAAAACGAGGGAATGTGGAAAAGCGGGTGGCACGCTTAGCCTGATGAAACAACTGGATGGAAGTCATGCTCTGATTGCTTCAGAGAAACTTTATGTTTTGTAAGAAAAATTAAAACAAAAAGAGTGGGGGAAAAATAAGAAAAAGAAAAAGGAGGGGTCAGTCTTGGAGAAGCACATCAGAAACTTGCTGTGACTGCAGTTATAATGCACGCTTGACTCACTTGGAAATGCATGGATCTGAAGGCACTGAACGCTGCTGTGCATTGAGCCATTCTGCTCAGTGCAGATGAAGCTGCCTTGTGTGTATAATTAGTGTCAAGACAAGTAGAAATGGCAAACATTTCACAGCTATTGCTGCATTGTTTCTAGCATTGCCAAATGTGAAATTGGGTGCTTGCTCCATCTTTGGAAACTTCTCTGTGGGAGGGACACAAGAAGGGAAAAAATGGATCTTTGGCAGTCAAGTGAGGACACAATGAGGAATTTTATTTCTGGAGTCTTGGGAAGCATTTTGGCAGTTAAGTGTCACAGATTTAATAGCCAAATGCCAGCCCAGTGCATATGGAACATGTCAGGATTTTTTTTTTTTGGTAGAGAGATTTCTTCTTGCATGTTTGATTATGCTCACCACCTGAAGTATTAAGATATGGAAGCTAATCCCAAAGATTCCCCAGGTTCAAGCATCATCTTGTATATGGAAGAGCAGAACTGTGACTGCCGAGGTCTGGAGAATTAGCCCATAGGGGAATAGATAATGAGTTACAAGCTTTCTTTTTTTGTTCTTCATTTTTTCCTGGGTTTCTTTCATTCATTTCAAGCTCTGTCTTCCTCTTTAAAGATCTAAGCTCATAACTAACTCCTTACTCATTTTTCTACCTGTCTTTGAGCTAGCCAAGTCTCTTCCTGCCCTCTTTGGCCTGTTTTCTGTTAAAGATATGTAGCTATGTGTAGTCCAAACACCAGCTTCCTGGGGCCTGACAGAAGCTCCCTATTACATCTTCCAGTTTTTGAGTAGGCAAGATACCCTGATGAGAAGCAAGTTGTCTAGCCTTGATACATCAGGATATACTTGGTCCTGTCTATTGGTCCTTTGTCCTTCACTTTGCCCACAGATTATATCTAAGCAAGGATCTCTGTGTTCCTGTGGCAAAAGACCATGATGACCTGTGGTCATCTCCCCATTCAAAGCTGTATTGTTTCTGTGTCATCCTTCTTTAAATTCCATTATGAAGAAACCATTGAAAACTGAATTTTGGATACTAATACCCCATATTCCTACAGATGTAAAAGTATTGTAAACTTAGATACACACCTCTGTCTCCTTACAGCTGTGGAGTGCTTGCAGCAGTAGCCAGACCTCACTAGAATCTTTAGGCACCTCATCCAGCAGTTAAAAACAAGTGCTATAATATTTCACACATGGTGCAGCTGCTGAGCTGTAGCTCACTTCCTTAAAAGGCAGACAAAACCCCAGAGGGCCTCTTCATAGAAAGATGGATTAAGTACCTTTTGTTTCTGTTTTGGTCTTTTAAGAGTTATTACGATGCTTCAGGTTAGCCTTTTTAGGAAGTTTTCCTGATAATTCTTAACTGCTTGTTGTGAAGTTCAGGAACAGAGATGGAGAGTTAGTCACCAGAGAATATATTTTCATGAGTACCCTTTACATCTAAAGGTAGGACGGTCCTCTCCTCCTCAGACTGTGATGATCCTCTCCTCCTCAGACTGTGACAGTCATCATGAGCATTGATGCTTGTGTCATGTTTGGGGATGAATAAGCAGGAACAGGGTTTAGGATGAAGAGGACTCTGTTGTTTTCACTTTGCTCTTATAGACCGTCTTCTAACCAACTGGAATCACTGCCACTCCTGGAGGGCTTTTATAGTGCAACACAAAACAGGGTGAATTTATCTTGCAGCTTGAACTCATCTCTCATGGGCTGTTCAGATTTCTGAGGGATTTTTCTGAAGTTATGGAGTTATGGTTTTAGATTCTTTTCCTTTCTTAGATATTTTTCCCAATTTTCCTCCCCCCCCCCAGTATTTTCATTTAAGAAAATGTATGCTATTTTCTGTCTCCCACATTATACTGTTAAGGCAAGTAAATTATTAACTCTTACAGATAGGCATTATCTGACACCTGACCCTATATGTGTATGTAGTGTGTACAAATACACATGTGTAAAATCTGTACAAGTCCCTACCCTCTAAACACTGGTGACAAACCAGCTTTCCAAAGGCTTGGATTTTATCCAAGATCTGGCAATAGGAGTATTTTTTTCCCCAGTGTTCTTACAGTCTTGTTTTTCTTCCTTTGGCTGCTAGATTTTATTTTCTTTGTGGGAGATAAGCAACTGTCCCTCACTATTCCTGTGCTTGGAAAGTTATAAGAGACATTTGGTGACTACCATGTTAAGTTTGTCCTGTATGCTTTGGCTTTTGCCAGCAGTCAGTCATTGCAAGCTTAGGCATGTCTAGGTGTACTTAGACATGTACTTTCCTCATAGTTAACACGTTCTATTAGCAGGATGTAATTTGTCATCTTTTTAACACATTTGCCAGTGTGGCATCCACTATGCCATCTAAATGCAAAAATGAACATTTGTACCCTAAATGTTTTACTTTAGTATAGTTTGCCAGGCTGGGAGCCTGGGATGGAAGACCCGGTGCAAGAGGGGAGGGAGACGGATCCCACAGCTGGGTTTGCAGACACTGAGCATCTTGTGGTAAGTGTAAATTGACCTGAAGCTGACCTTGAAGCTTATGGGCTGAATAGGGAACAGCCATTAAAAAGAAAATATAAGGAAAACAGACACCTGGGACTCCTATCCATAAGAAACGGAGCAAAAATGACTTTTCAATCAATCTTTTTTCATTACAGCTGCTTAAATGAATGCTCCCTCGCACTCCACCTTAAATCAGATGATATGAAATGAAAAACCAGACAACACTGGGCAGTGTCTCTTGGTTTTCTGTTAACATTCTTGGCTTGTGTTTTTAAGCCCCACCCTCTTGCCAGCAGAGGGCAGGAAAAAAAATCTGAAAACTTTTGTACAAATTTTAATTCTAAGTTTAAAAAATGGGGTAAAAGGGGACAGACTGCCAGAAGACAAGTCTCCCACCAGCTGTCTCAAGAGTCGTGCTGTTGCACAGTAACTCACTGGGCTAGGGGGTAAATGAACTTGCTCTCTATGTGACCAAGGTGATCCACATGCTATGAAGGATTTTATTCCTGGACGGATTCCAAGATGGCCTCTTAAAAGTGGTGGCAGTTTTCTAGTTCACTTCATGGATGCAGTGCCTTCAATTCTTCAAATTCAAATTTGAATTGTGACAAATTCTTTTAATTTGATCCTGCAGGATCCTTGAAGGAGCTAGTAAGAGTGGGACTTGGTTTTTTTGTTTGGGTTTTGGGATATTTTTTCACTTGTGGGAAAGGCAGTTGTATGTGTGAGAAGGATAATTTTTAAACTTGTTGCTCCTACTTGGAATTTTAGGCAACCTCTGTCTTTTATTATGAAGAAAGAGGAGGAATAAATTGTTGGGGTTAAAAGCTGCTTTTCTGCTTCCTTCACTAAGCATAAATCTTTTGAGCATTAGGGCATAAATTATAGTAACTGAAAGACAGGACAGGGCATGTTTTAAATGCAAGAGTAAATGCAGCTAATGAAGCCTATACATGTGAAGAGAACCTTTCTGAAGTAACAGAGGTGATGACCTTGCTTAGCTCTTTCCAGGGGATAAATTTCTCCTAAAGAAATGAAACTGAGTTCTGTAGGCATTGGTATATGATGCTTTTGGTAACAGCAGCTGTACTGGAGAAAAACACTGAACCCAGAAAGTGCCTGTTGTGGTAATGATGGGACCCTCAGAAGCTTGAGGGCATCAGCTGCCAGACTTCATATCAGACTGAATTTACATCTGAATAAATGCATGGGTTGCATCAGTTCTGGCCTCATTTAATCTGTTGTATTCTTCCTTCTAGCAAGCCAAATCGTCTTCATTTCTCAGCTATATTTCCTACCAGAGGAGGAAACAAAATAGGATTCCATAAAGAGTCGGGATCTTATACATGTATGATTGTTATATTACTGTAAATTCTCAGTTCTGTCTTCTGTGCCAAATGAAAGAGACTGGAAGCAAACACTTATGCTGTCCTGGCTACTTCTAGACTCAAAGTTAATGTCTCTGTATGTATAAAGGCTTAGTTTGTCATTCATCCTTGGATGCAGGAGGGTGCTCTGTCTTGGCCATGCAGCAGGCCTGTGAGTGCTCTCTGACGCAGGAATGCCCTTTGTGGGGGCTGTTGCCAGTGTTTCAGTTTGTGGGCTGCATTGCTAATGCTGAAGAGAACTGAACTAAGCAGAAGCTTTACTTTAAGAGAGTTTAAGAGCCACCCCAAAGGTACAAAGACACAGGGCTTCCATTCCCTTTCAATACTTGTATCCTTTGCAAACCTCCTCTTCTGGCTGCAATCCATAGGAAAATGCACCTGATATTTCACAGTTCCACCCTATAGGTGACCGCTCTTGGTCAAAAGAAGAGCAAAATCTTTCTATAAAATTAATAGTATTCTGCATGCACAAGATGATACACATAAGTTGTGGCAGGAGAGGATGGGAATACACAGGATCACAGAATCATAGAACGGTAGGGGTTGGAAGGGACCTCGAGAGATCATCTTGTCCAGCCCCCCTGCGTGAGCAGGCACACCTAGAGCAGGGGGCACAGGACCGCGTCCAGGAGGGGTTTGAATGTCTCCAGGGAAGGAGACTCCACAGCCTCTCTGGGCAGCCTGTGCCACTGCTCTGTCACCCGCACAGGAAAGAAGTTTCTTCTCATATTTAAGTGGAACTTCCCGTGTTCCAACTTGTGCCCGTTGCCCCTTGTCCTGTCATTGGGCACCACTGAAAAGAGTCCAGTCCCATCCTCCTGACACCCACCCTTCAGATACTTTTAAACACTGATAATATCCCCCCGAGTCTTCTCTTCTCCAGGCTGAACAAACAACACTGTCCTGTTCATTTAACCATAGCTTAGCACTTACAAGCAGTGAGGGAACATGGTGAACAGAAGCTGTAGTTCATGGTCTCTTTTATAGGAGTTCAGGAAGCCAAATGCTGAGAAGCAGACAAAGACAACAGCATTTATCAGCCCAACCATAAAATGAGCTGCAGATCTCTCTTAAAGTTGTTAGGCTGCATTCATCCTTCTCTCTAAGATTTTTTTCTTTAAGTGCTCAGCTCCTAAGCTTTAATACAAAGAGAAACACACTCTCCTTGACTTCTAAAGCAACATGAAAACCACTATTGTCTGTCCCTTGTAAATCTCCTGGATGGGATTTTAGTGTGAAGTATCCCAGGAGAGAGAGAGGTTGTTCTGAGAATATAAAACATCCATATTGAAGTAATGGAAATAAAAGCTCCTCTTTAAAATTGTGTAGATGTAAATAGACCATTAGAAGAATTTCTGCTACCCAAAGTGACACTAGTTGTTACAGGATACCACAGGTTTTGAATCAATTCACTATGGTGTCAGGCAGGTATGAGAGGTTATACACCTGATTTCCTGAGCTGGAGGAAATTTATAATGAGGTTAAACTTCTCTGGCTATAGAGTTATGAGATTCACTCTCTTACCACATATGCGTTCTGGATGTGCAAGGGAAATCCTGCACAGAAGAGAAGGTGTGATGGTGGCAGGGGTGGGTAAAGGAGCTGTGCAGAGGCTGGGGGCTGCAGTCTGCAGAGGGAAGAAGGAATCTCCAGAGCTCTGGAGACCTGGTCTCTGAGGGAGGAGTTGTCATCTGTGGAGAAGTTTGTTGCGTGGCTGGGAGACCCTTTCCCACCAACAGCAGAAGCTGATGCCTCATGTCTTCCATCCTATTAGTAGTAGTGGGAGTGGAAAATTGGACTTGCCGGGGAGGCTCACCCCGACCTGCTCCCAAGCCTAGTCCTGCCTGCTCACCTTGCATCTTCCAGTAGGAGAAATGGATCAGTCCTAACTCCTCATCCCTGGGACAACAAGGTCAGCTTTGCCTACGCAGCTAAGAAATGTCAAGTGGCTTTGTTTGATTCAGTTTGCCCTTTGCCCAGGGCAGGCCTTTGACTACCTCTGATTAACTAATCCTCTTTACAATAATCTAAAGGAGCCCTTGGTCTTCAAGAGGGAAAATTGAGAAAGTCTTCACTATACAATGGCAGGCAAATTTGCTTTGTCTCTGCGTGGGATTGCCCAATGAATCTCTTAAACATACTGGTTTTGCAATGTTTCTTGACTGCTCATACTTTTGAATAACATTAGCTTAAAGATAATTTCCTTCCAGCCCTAACCAACCTACCTCTAGGGCAAAGCACATCATCTTTGTAACAGCACACTGTGGCACTTTGCTGATGTCTGAGAAAAAATAGAAAATATTGTTTCAGCTGAACTTCATGGTCACTTGGCTTTCCTTAATATGGCCTGTTTTTCACACTGGAAATTGTAGTCCAAATGGATTTTGAAGATGCTTATCCATGGCTTCTCAGTTATCAATTAAGATGAAGCCATTTTCTCTGTGTATTGTTCTGTATGGCCATGGGCAGCAAGTCCTGCACTTCTAGGGAGAAATATTATGCCCATGCAACAGATCTTCTCTGGGCCTACATGGGAGACCAGACCCTCTGGAAGTCTTAGCTAATACATTGCTTGTGGTATTGCCTGCTGAATCTGTGGCTGTGCAGCAGTCCAACTGGCCAAGAGCATCCAGTGTACTGTGCCTGTGAGTTTCCCCAAACTGGACTTTGCATGCATGGGTCAAACAGTGCTGGAGCATCTGTTGCTAGTGGGAAAATCCCAGATAGAAATCTTGAAGTCCTGCCCCAGTTGAATTGGACTAGGGCATGAATATGCAAAAATCAGAACAGGGCTGTGAAGACCACAGGAAGTTTGGGGTTCTTTTTAGATCTCACTTGCATGACTCTGTTATTAATGGAAAAAGAGATGGCTCCTAGTAAGTGACCATCATTAATTTCAAGGAATCTAAGTTGTGAGATGAAGGCCTTTCTGTAAGTGCGGCAGTGTGTGAGATCTGTACAGATCAAGCTGTAGGTGTTGTAGTGGTATGTCAGGCTTCACAATTATGAATCTTTTCTAGTTTTTATACTTTTCTTTAAGCCTTTTCCATTATCCTTCAGTTGTGTCCCAGCTCTTCCTCACAAGATATTAATCTTGTCGGTCTATTGTTTCCAGCTTTGTCTTCTGACCCTTTGTTCTTTGCCTGCCCTGGCTCGGTTCAGCTGAATTGATTTTTTTTATTTTTTTTTTTTATTTTGTTTTCAGTTCTTTTGTCTCTGAGGTGCCCTGCACTTGCCTTCTTGCTCCTTCTGCACTGCTACAGCAGCTGCTCTGAGGAGCCAGCATTCTCATGTGTCTAGGATTTGGCTGCTGGAAACTTTTCTTTGACACAAGGGCACCTGGGTGAAAATCTTCCTCTGCCCCTGCACAGATTGCTCACGTGCTCTGTGTGTGTCTGTCGCAAGGTATTGTGTACATGTTTATAAGAGGCATGTCTCCTTGACTTACGCAGTTTACAGAGAAAAGGGCATAAAGCTTGTTTGGAGGGTAAGAATTGGACTTGGGATGAAAGCAGGCTCCTGTCCCAGACAATAGCCCTTTGGAGGTTGTCTTTGCTCTTTCACTGCAGTCCTGCTTCTCTGGACTTTGAGGATGGAGAGAAGAGGCAATGGGGCACATGTCCCAGCCAAAAGGGGACACAAATTCTTTACCAGTCCTGCTTAATTTTATCTAGGAAGAAATGTAGGCAGGAATAGCCTGCTGGGACCCTAATGCATGGGCAAACTTCTGTTAAACACCTTGTAGACAGGAAGTGTGGAATTAGGATGGTTTTGAGCAGTGGTACACAGCTCTCTAAAAAGTCGCCTTCCCTAGGAAGGTTGGTTCCTTAGTGACAGATATGGCTCCTAAGTGACAATTTCCAGATGTGCCCTGTAGTGTTAGTTCAAGGGTCAAATTACTTATTACATGCCCAGCAAATGGTAACTCTTATTTGGAAGTTATGGTTTTAGTCATTGCTGCTGCTACATGTAGAAGATAATTGGAGATGGATGAAAAATAATTAATTTGTGCTTTTTTAATGCCACAGATTTTCAAATAGAATGCTTTATTTGAAATTTCATACAAGCTCACTTTTATTTTTATTTTTCTCTTATTTTCCCTTTCTCGCTTTTTTTTCTTGTCTCCTCAACTTTCTGTCACTTTATCACTGAAAATAAAAACCAGGCGGGGAAGAAGGGAAAAACAAAGAAAGGTAAAAATCTGTTTCGGTGTTCAGTTAAAAAAGGAGGAAAGGAAACGTTTGTAGATTGTCTTATGACAAAGTTTACTTCAAAATTTTCAGCCAGTGGTACAGCATGTAGGCAACATATTACAAAGCTGGACTCTGCCAGCTGGACAGGCTGGAGA
>VZTV01014777.1:0-14087 GCA_013400875.1 Anhinga rufa
TTTGCAGATGATCTCTGAAATACCATATGGCATTTACTTCAAGTGTTATTTATTTATTATATAATGTAAGCTGTTTGGCTGGCTGTGTTTGTCATGTGAACTTTACGATATTTTTTCTTGTTCTTTTGCTGCAATCAAGAAGGAGCTTAAAGAAGCCACTGCAACTGTGAATCTCCCTTTGAGGCACAGACACTTAGAAAAATCTAGCCGGTTAACTACGTGGTGATGCTGGAAGTGTAAATAGTAGATTTCTTTCTTTGAGCTGAGCAAACTGTCACCTCAGGCACCCTGCCTAGAAATGTGTAGAATTTAAATTTTCTTTCTTCAAAGGTTGTGTCCATCTCTGGTTGTGAAGGCATTAATCAGTTACCTTTATAGACCTTGCTGCCTCCCTAAGTTCACAGGAGGGCTTGTGACCAGTAGTCTTTCCCATTTTGTGCCTAAGCGACCCAACCTCCTTAAAGTCAAGTGTGCTGTTAATTTATTGTAGTGTGCTCTCATTATCACACTCAGGTTTTTTTTTTTGGTGCAACTGAGTTTCCTGACTATCTCTGTATTTAGTCATGTACTGTATATTTTGACTAACATGGAATAAATACCTAAATGTTTAAAAATATAGCAAAAATAAAATCTATAGGTTTAGGACTACCTTTTACTGAGAGGTTTTGTTTCCATCTCCTGCCCTTCCACCTAAACAGACATTAAGCTTTTTGGAATTTACTGGTTTTATTTCTCTCTGCATCTGGGAGGTGAATCTTTTAAAACTCCCGCAACAATTTAGAGTTTGGGCATGTGTGACAGAAAGCATAGACAGAAGTTCATAGACTACATTAGTTCTGTATTATTTGGCTTTGTCTTAAGTTGTTTGTTATTTTAGTCTGCAAATGCAAATGTTAAAACTAATCGTGCATCTTCTAGACCTATGCACTGAAGGGATATGCCATGGGTGACCATTTGCTGGGCATGACCCATGAGCTAGAATGAGGTCTAGTAGAAATGGATTTTGATTTACTTTACTTACTGCTTGTTGATAAGGCTAAGACTACATTTAAGGTTAGTCTTAATGTTCTACAAACAAAAAAGTAAAGCTGTTTTACCTTGTAGAAATCTATCTTTTTTTTTCCAGGCTCTGGTCATCTATGATGCAGTAATACAACAAACTGTTAGTAGTCTTTTAAGTATTGAACTCCAACTTGAAATCTGTTACTAGCTCCAGCCTTATCCAAGACTTCTGCCTAACTCAGAACCAAGCACAGGGTGTTTACTCTGATGGCAGGAATCTTCCTAGTAGCTCTATGCAGATCATGCTGAATACCTCTGTGGAAGTATAAGGGTACTCCAAATTTCAACGATAGATTTGGACATTAACATACCCAAAGGCTGTCTGCAAAATTAAATATTAACTGTAGGGCATTTGTGTGCTTTGGTCGTAGTCCTCACCTCTAATCAAAATGATAGTAATGATAAACAAACAGGTGTCTTCCACCTTTAATTTATATTATTAAATTTTCTTTGTTATGGTGAGTACCCCTGAACACCATAGAGAATAAACCTTAGATTAAAATATACTTAAATTAAAAATAAACAAAATATTAGATTGCATCTTTTTTATGTAAAAGAGATGAAAAGTGCACAGAAATGCTGATAAGTAAATTACATAGACATTTTTATACTTATTTTGTATGAAGGTTTAATATAACTTGTAGACAGTAATTGTTTTTCTTGAGCTGTTAATGATCTGCCATTTTATTCCCTGGATTAGTTCTCAAAGGTCAAAATGCGATCAATTATCCAGTAATTTGGATCCCTTAATTGGCTTGGTTGTGCTTGAAAAGCAAAGCTCCTGTTTTATTTCTATTATATAGTGTGAAAAAAAGCAGAGGGAAAAAAATATTCAGATTATGTTTAGAAGGACAATATGGATTGATATACAAAATCAAAATATGTATAGATACATTCTTGGACTCTTTTCAATTATATTTTCAAATTCTTTCCATTAGACATAGAGAATTCAGGAATACCAAAATGAAGTGTCCCTCCTAAGTGACTTTCTGAAGGAAAAAAAGAATTTAAATAGATTCCCTGGAGTTTTTGGGACTGTGAAGGAAAGGAATAGCTGAAAAGCAGAAGAGGAATAAGAATAAACGTAGTGGGTTTTTTGATTCATATAGTGATCTAGCCTGATGTCTATAAAAGATTTCCATTGACTTGAACAGGAATTGGATCAGACCACAATGGCTGTTTATAGCACTTCCATGCCTGAAATGTGGTGGGTGAGTTCAGTAAGTCATTAGAAAAAGAAAACAAGATTTAGTATTTCTCTTTATTTTCCCTACTCTGTCATAGATTTAGTTAAAATTTGGATTAAATATGCATACATGTCAATTATTTTCTGGTTAAAAATGGCAATAATATAATTTACTTGAAGTCATAGAAATGTTGGAAGGCTTATTTAATGATATATATTTATATGTACATTTTCATTTACATTTTAATTAGTATTCTCATAATTTCAAATTATGTTGTTTGTATTTCCTTATATATTAAGTAGGTGCATCATTTTATTCACAATTTAAGTTCAAATAGATGATTAAGTTCTTATTCTAGTCTTTGTCTTCAAGATAAAGAATGTAGAAGAGTTTTAATATAAAAAATATTTTGTATTCATAATTAGTCCTCTCCTAATAATTTTATTAAAAACTTAAAGGTCTGCATTTCATGTTAAAAGAAAAATCAGCGTTCACTATTTTGGGGTTGAGAAACTGCTTTTTGGCAACTGGACAAGAATATATAGCAGTTGAACTGTCATTGAATCTATTAAGTTTAGAGATGGTCACAATATTGTTCATATTTTCTAGTAGATGGTATTCAGATTTATTTCTTTCTTTGGCATTTTAATGGATAACAAGCCTTTGTAAGTGACTTGGAGAAACTGGAGCAATTTCTTCCTTAAAAGACTACTTTTCTTGCTAAGTGTACTGACTCCAATTTTATTAGTGGGATCACAGTGCTGCTGTTAATGTGGTGCTAGTGAAAGTCAAATCTTTAATGTCTGTGCCAAAATATGCTTGTATCTCTAAACTGACTTTTTTAATCCTTATAGTTTTATGAAATAGTCCTTTCTTCTTTTAAAAAAACCTACAGTTTTATGTTTTATTCTTATCTTCCTCAACCTCTGATTGTTACATGCATATTCGTGGTTGTCCTCATGAAGTGCATATTTCTGCCTCATTACCCGCAAGCTATCTGATTTTGTAGTATCAAAGAAAACAAATATTTTTTTTCCCCATATCAAGATATTTAGGAGGCAGATGTTCCTTAAATGTTGGTATATGGAAAAGATGGTTTCTTCATTGTTTACAGGTTTTTGCAGTTGTTACATTACGTTATGAATAACTGTATTCTGTTACGTTTGGTAACTGAATAGGCTGATTCAGTGGTAGCAGTGGAAAGGTTATCCTCCTGTTCTCTTCACTTACCTACCCACTCCATTAGGAGATTATTCAGGTGCACTAAAAATAGAAATGTTAGTTTTCACATTTTTTTTTTAATGAAGAACTTCAGGATATTTCCATCATAAAATTGTACTGATTCAGGAAATGATTTCAGAGAGTTTGGAGTTCCACTTTAGACTGTTGTTGAGTGGACTGATTCTTTAAGTATCTTATAGTTGATGGTGAAGATGTTTTCTAACAGAATAATTATAAACATATAAGTTTACTGTATTAAAAATGAACACTGGAATAATTTTTAATCCCAAATGTATTTCACATTCTTTGTATGTTTCCAAAAGAATAGCCAGTGATGCTTATATTGCTGTTAAAGGACAGCTACAGGGATTACTTTCAGTACTTTAAAAAAAAATTGCTCTCTAATCCAAAATTTAATTTTTTCCTGCTTTTGATTTAATCTTTTATAGTTAGAAGGCAAAATATTTTGTTTAATTAAAAGGACCTGCTTGTTTGATGCATTTTTCCCTGGAGACTGGTTTAAAATTACTGAAGTACTGCAAAACTCCTTGACCTCCACTGACATTATATAAGCACCTTTTGATTGCTTGTTGACACTTAACAGGCTGTATTCCTGCATATATTATTTATGTTAATATATGTTTGTGTGAATGTACCTATTTTTAAGATGAAAATTATTGTTGAAAAAGGAGAATTAATATGTTATAGCCACAGTCTGTAGTGCATTTAATTTGCATGTTGGCACATTTACCAAATGTTTTCAAAAACAGGACAGCATATTAAAATTTCTAAGAATCATGAAGGGGATCCATTTACCACTAACTCACAAAATCATACAAAAAAGAGAAGGACTACAGCAATCTTGTATTTTCTTTACATTTAATTGCTTTTTGTATGCATGGATTTTGCTCATTTCTAAGCTGTTAAGTGCAGTATTTTAAATAGAAACTTTTAAAGTATATTTGTTTATTTGCAAGCCTTGAATTTGCCCTGGGGAATAGGAGTTTGACCACTGTTGTGCGCTGATATTTGATATCCTTTGTTTTAGATCTAAGAAAGGTTGTTGTACTGCATCTGACCACCATCTCTCAGCAGGTTCAGGTATATCAGATGGATTGAAAACACTCTACTTTGTGTAGTACAAGTTTTATTCCCCCTGTTCTGTGTTGTTAATCTGCCATGCTATTTTGCACTGGGACATCTTTAATATCAGAGGAAATACACAATATTTTTCTGAACTGCAGATCTATTTAAGGTTAGATGAATTTTAACTTATGCTAAGTTACATGTGTTTGACTTTCACTGCAAATATATTTATACATGCATTGGAGAGGATTTTAATATGATTAGTTTTTTATTAGTCTTAATGTTAGTATTTTTTTAATGCACTATTGATGACAGTAATTCTTTGCAGGTCATTTCTGGGTAGTTTCATGGATAAGTGGATATATACACAATAATGACTTTTGTATAAGCTTCCAGGCACACACCAAAGTCAGTCTTCTTTTTCACGTGTATTTCCTCTCAAATATATTTACGCACGGATGTATTTCCCTGACAAAAATTACTCTCTCAGACTTCACAGCAGAAGGAGGTGAGCCAAACATTTAGAATGCAGTATGTATGTATGGTAGTGACCTTAACACTACATACCCAATGAGAGTCGTTGGAGGCAGGTGTCTTGGTTTCAGCTGGGATAGAGTTAATTTTCTTCCTAGTAGCTGGTACAGTGCTATGTTTTGGATTTAGTATGAGAATAATGTTCATAACACACTGATGTTTTAGTTGTTGCTCAGCAGCGCTTACACTAGTCAAGGACTGTTTCAGCTCCCGGTGCTGTGCCGGGGGCACGGGAAGCTGGAGGGGACACGGCCGGGACAGCTGACCCCAACTGACCCCAGGGGTGTCCCACACCATATGGTGTCATGCTCAGCGTATAGAGCCGGGGGCAGAAGGGGGGAGGGGGGGACATTCCGAGTGATGCCGTTTGCCTTCCCAAGTCACCGTTACGCGTGATGGAGCCCTGCTTTCCTGGAGATGGCTGAGCACCTGCCTGCCCATGGGAAGGAGTCAATGAATGCCTTGGTTTGCTCTGCTTGCGTGTGCAGCTTTTGCTTTCCCTATTAAACTGTCTTTATCTCAACCCATGAGTTTCCTCACTTTTACTTTTCTGATTCTCTCCCCCGTCCCAGCGTGAGCGAGCGGCTGCGTGGGGCTTAGTTGCCGGCTGGGGTTAAACCAAGACAGCAGGTAAATATAACTGAAAAACTGTGTGTTCAGGTAGGGCTGCCGATACTGTGAAGGAAGTGCAGGCCTGATTTTTCTGAGTGATGGAGATTCTGGGGAATGGATATAGGGCTTCAAATGCAAATTAATCTTCTTTATATGCGGATAGCAACTTTTATCCTTGGTGGCCATTTCCTGAGAGGAAAGAACATATGTCAGTGCTGATAGAATCATGTCTTATCTACTAAGGCCACAATCAAGGGCTCTCTGACAACACTCTTCATGGCCTGAGTAATCTACCTCTGTAGAAATTCTTACAGGTTTAGGAACAAGAGCAATGTTAATCTCAGTTATTGGAGAGGTTTTTAAGATGTTGGCATTTGTCTGGGAGGGGAATAAATGAACCTTTAAACTTGAGGTGTGTAGCCAAACCCCTAGCTGAATACAAAAGTCCATTGGAATTTGCGTCTTACTTATTTCATTAATATTGTAGCAATTTAAAAAATGCATATTTTTTAAATTGGCATGCTGAAAAAAAATTGAGAAGGTTTTATTTCCAGGCTTAGAATTTCAATTTTACATAAATGCTGTTTTAAAATATTATATTTATAACATTTCCTAATATACATTCTGGGCTTTGTATCCAAAACTGAGGATATGTTGCCTAAATTGTTTACTCTATATATGTCCATATACATCCATATATAGTGTATGACTTAGTATTAACAGGATTTATCATAGGTCATGGAAAAAGAATAAGAGCCCTGTGGAATATGAAATGACAGCTTGTTTGCAATTTTTAAAGCCTTAAACACTTGAAAATATGATGGTATAATTATGACAGTGTAATTACTAGCAGTCATAACTATGTTATTGAAATGTGAATATGTGAAACTAAATAGCTGCAAGATTTAAGGTATTGTATTGGGTTTGCCTGGCAAGGTTTCATTGGTGGGGGGGGCTACAGGAGTGGCCTCTGTGAGAAGCTGCTAGAAGCTTCCCCTGTGTCTGATAGAGCCAATGCCAGCCGGCTCCAAGACGGACCCACTGCTGGCCAAGGACAAGTCTGTCAGTAATGGTGGTAGTGCCTGCATGATAACATATTTAAGAAGGGGGGAAAAAACCCTAAGCGATGGCAGCTGAAGAGAGGAGTGAGGATATGTGAGAGAAACAAAAGACCCCAAGGTCAGTGAAGAAGGAGGGGAGGAGGTGCTCCAGGCAGCGGAGCTGAGATTCCCTTGCAGCCCGCGGTGAAGGCCATGGTGAGGCAGGCTGTGCCCCTGCATCCTGTGGAGGTTAATGGTGGAGCAGATGTCCACTTGCAGCCTGTGGAGGAGCCCACACCACAGCAGGTGGATGCCCAAAGGAGGCTGTGACCCTGTGGGAAGCCCACAGTGGAGCAGGCTCCTGGCAGGACCCATGGGGAGAGAGGAGCCCACGCTGGAGCAGGTTTGCTGGCAGGACTTGTGACCCCGTGGGGAACCCACGCTGGAGCAGCCTGTTCCTGAAGGGCTGCACCCCAGGGAAGGGACCCACGCTGGAGCAGTTCATGAAGAACTGTAGCCCATGGGAGGGACCACACGCTGGAGCAGGGGAAGAGTGTGAGGAGTCCTCCCCCTGAGGAGGAAGGAGCAGAGACAATGTGTGATGAACTGACCCCATTCCCCATTCCCCGGCACCCTGTGGCGCTGGTGCGTGGACGGGTGGGGGTAGAGAAGTTGAGCNATGAAGTTTTGTAGTTTATGATGGGTAAAACAGAAGATAGCATCCAGAGGAAGCCCTTGGGTAAATGGAAGAAAAATACCTAAAAGTTATTAAGATAACTTTGCTTTTCCTTCCAATGCCAAATAAATTCCTTGTTTTCCTTATTTAAATGAAGGCAGACAAAATCTTTCCCTTTGAGAATAACTCGTATGTTCAGTCTTCTGTATGTGTTGTAGCATAACTGTTCAATATTAAGGTAAGCACAGCATTTAGGATTGACTTGAAAGTGTTCAGGAAGGATAAAAGCTTAGTGAACTAATTCTTGAAAAATCATATTTATCTGAGCCAATTTTTGTAGCTTGACATTTTACGATTTACTCCTAAGCTGCTAAAAGAGCTTAAGAAACCTCTTCTTTCTGGTTTCTCTGATTTTATTATTTATTTGTTTTGTATATGCTGCTTAATCCTGCCTGATATTTGTGCAATTAATATTGAAACAAACATTATGGGAATTGACTACAACAAACCTAAAGATGTGCGAGATTAGAAATGATTATGTACTTCACAGAATTGTTTAATACATTATAATATTGGTACCTCACCCAAAGAATTGAAAGATACTGTATAGTTTTTCAAAATAAAGCTGATAATGTGAAGAAAGCTGATAAAGTTGAAGTGAGTGTTGAGGGTTTCTAGTATTTTGTTAGCTTTATAAATGTTCCAAGCCACACACACAAAAATAAAAATTTCAGTCTGTTTACTATTCAGACTCAATTGGTATTGGCATTGAAGGTACTTAAGTTGTGCAGAAGCTTGAACTGTGGCTGAATCCTTTATGAAATCCCTAGGGAGAAAATCATTTAGGTGTAAGAAAAACATCTGAAGCAGTTAAAAATGAGCCAGAAACGGGCAGTTTACTGTGCATAGAGGCTGATACCTGGAAACCTTTAGCAATGCTTTGTGCTTAAGTCCCCTGTATTGAAACATAAATGTGCTCTTCCCTGCACAGAGGCACAATCACAATTCTGTATTAGTGACACCAAAACACAAGTGTGTGAATGTTTACTAACATTGATTAAATGTATTACGCAACAGAGCTTTACTAGGATAAAATAGTGGTTTGTGGTAAGTGGGCGAAATGCATATGCACATCAGTTCTTTTGGTACAGTTATCTTTCAAAAAACATCTTCTGTCAGTGGATGATTTTGATAAGTAAACTTATTTTAGGAGTTGAAATGAGGTTAACTATCTTGTTCCCTCCACCCCCTATTTTAAGTTAGTAACACAAGCTTAGTTAAAGCGGAAAATTAAGTGGTAATAAACAGAACCTCAGAGATCTGAGAAGAGGAGGTTCTGCATTAATGCTGCTATATATTCCTTTTGAAGCAGCTTAATAACTCAGTAGTAGTCAACATGTAAAATAATTTACACTTGGTTTAATGCCTTATCAAGATAAGACATAATTCTTAAAATGGCTTTCTTTGGCATCCAGGGACAAGCTGTCCACATCTGATGAGTGTTCCAAAGTATTAGTTAAAAAAAAAAAAAAGTGTTTACTGAAGTCCACATTTGTTAAAATTTGGGAATCAAATTATTCAGGATAGTATATTACCAGTGTGTAGGTATAAAAGAAAAACAAAAATACCTGCTTTATCAAATGTACAACACACCCTACCATTGAAGGAGGCACCATTTACGATTCTAATTGGGAGGGAGATGGCTAAATGCCAGCTGCTTTCAATTGGCTTGCAGCTTTCTTTCCAATTTAAACTGCTATAACAACTTGACAAAGATGTATAAAACATGTCTGCTAACTACTGTTTTTGTGAGGCTCCTTCTAAATATTTCCTTGAGTTGCCAATTGACTATATAATCAATTAATCAATATCTGTAATGTATAGGAGAGATTTTTTTTTTAATAGCCTTTCAGATTACCAGTTGTGCATACCATCACGCTTGGTATACCGGTTGAGCAGTGCCCAAGATGAGCCACTTGCAACTTCTTGGTAAAGATCGGTGTCATCTCAGTCACCAGCCTACTCTAGTATGTCTGGAATACCTACTGCAAGCAATGTTAGTCGTCTACATGTGTGTTAATTGCCATCAATATGTTACAGATTTTTACAAATGAGAAAAACTAGAGGTTTTTTGCTAGTTAGAAGGTTTTAAACCAAGGTTTTAAATAGAATTCTGGGGTGGTGCCCAGTGGACTATTACATACTTTATATTAACTTTCACAGAGTAACTTTTGTGATCCTAAAATACTGTTACTCGGTACCAGAGTGCTACTCTATCCAGAACCTGGAAATTTTTTTTGTTAAGTATCTGACAGATTGAAATGTTGAAGTGTCACCTTTCCAAAGTAGTGTGTGTTGTTTGTAGATGGCAAAGTTCTCCAGAAGCTTTGCAGTGTGTTGTCTGCTCTTTTCCAGAGCTATTTTCAATACCTAGGCTATTAACACAACACATGCAAAGATAATACTTGCAGTTTGTGCTATTGAACATTGTTCACGAATTTGTTGAATTCTTGTCCCCATAAAAATAAATAAATAAAATGTCAGTTTTCTGGAATCCCATCACAGACTTTTTTGTAATTATCAGCACTTGAGATTTTAGCAAAAGCTGTACAAAGATTACATTAGCATAAAATGTTGTGTTCTTTTGATTGAATATATTATTTGAGAGAAAATATTCAGCAGTACTAAAGGTAGGAATAAGAAATTATTACCTGCCAGGTGATAAATAGTACTCTGTTGATGAGAAATATTTTTTTAAAATGCTAATTGCTCCGTTGAAGTTGACACCTAATCCAGTTAAAAATATGCCACAAATCCAGCTTTGAAAATTCAGTATATAAGTAACGGGGCTGTTTGAATTGTAGCAATTACTGGTTCCAAATTAGTGGGTTCTCCTTTAAAATTTACTTGTCACATCATATTTTGTCACATCATGTAGTTCCACTTCATTACACATTGGCATATAATCCTGATTGGTAAACTGCAGTGAGATGATCAGGGTCCCACTTTGACTTTGGTGCTTGTGATTGAAAAGAAACCCAAACACTGCAATGCAAATAAAACGTTTTACTGATTACACAGCTACATTTTATAGCTTTTATTCCAGGACCTCTCTGCACAGAATTTCTTTCACCTTCTTAACCCCTCATATGCTCCTCATAAATTATTCTACTTTGTTTTAAAAGTCTACTGTAGGTACTGCATATTTAAAGCACAGTGGTGCCTGTTTGGATGTGACTCTATCGTGCCATTATTAGTGGGTCTCTGCTAGTGATTGGATCAAATACAAATGGGTTTATCAGGTTTCCCTAAAGATGAAAGTACATCTAATAATATTTCAGCTCACAGTGATGTCTTTTAGTGTTTAGCCGCTTCTGAAATTAGTGATGCAGTGACTGTAGGCTTGGCCCTTTGAGAAATTTTCTGGTTATCTGTAAACCTGAGAAATATCTTCCCACACAAGGTAAACAGAAATCCTTTTATTTGATGCAGCTTCCTTTGCTGATCTAGAGTGGAGAAAATTTTACTGTATGCAAAACAGAGAACTGTCCTTTAAGGAGTTCAGCTGGAGAATAGTACGTCTTTTTTGCTCCTAGAAAGAGCCCAGAAGGGGAAATATTGATGGGATACCTTTATTTCCTCCTTTTTCAGACCAATCAAAACTTCTGTCCTTAGATTTGGAAGTGAGGCAAGCACAGAAAGCTTCAAGGGAGATCTTGGTGTATGGCTAATTGGTTAGAAGTATTTTAATTTTTCGCTTCTCCATATTTTCTCAATCTCCTTTATGGAGATTCTTTGGAGAAGAGTCATTATACAGGAGTTTAATAATAGCCAAAATTGACGCCTGTTGTTGCTTCTCTGTTGCAGTTTTTAGGGCTGGAATGCAAAAATAAAACCATTTCCTTAAGAGATGGTTTGTGACACTGTCTCCATTTGGATGCAGAGGATTTGTAGAAAGAAAAAGGGGTCTTGTGGTTCATTAAAAAGATTTTATTTGGCATTGATTTTCCTACTGTTTTCTCTCTCTTGAATTTCTCCACAAGTTTTCTTCCTCTCACACAGATAATTACTTACTGGGCTTTAAACTTTCAGGTGGTAAGATCTTCCACATTTCACTGAGATGAGGAAATTGTGCTCAGCCTCGGAATTTTGTGCCATGGAGAGAATTCTCCACGATTCAGTATTAACCATGAAATGGCATACATGCAGAAACTGATATGAATGCTTTGGGCCCATCTCTCACTTGTTTGTTTCGTGGAGATTGCAGTCAGCGTTTGCCTGACCACTCTGCTCTCCTTGAGGCAGGACGAGACCCTCTGATATTAGGGAATGTTAACATAGCTAGGTCAGCCTGATGGAGCATTTGATGGCTAGACAGAGCTGGCTAACTTACAAATCCTGGTTTATTTCAGGATCTTGGTTTCTTTAAAGCTGCACATGAACTAACAAGCTATGCCACATACTGTCTCTTTATTGAGTACTTTTGTGCCCCTGTAAATATCCATGGAAAAAATGCTGCTAATACTTCAGTTCTGTTGTGCAAGATTGAAGAACTAAGACTTTCCACTTGAGGACCTGTGACTCTGGCGTTTACTGGCAAATTAATATCTTTCCCATGTGACTTGCATTGAGATTCTCCTTTATAAAGAGGTGGATACCTAAGAGTTCACCAGTCTGTTTTGGATTTCTTGTTTGTTTAGTAACTGTCATGTTCTAAAAAAGGAACTCCTCCTTTTTGCAGAATGGCTTTTATACATAAATGAATGTCTGTAATTGGTTTCTGAGCACAAACTTTTCAGTACCTGAAAACTGTTTTTTCAAAACTGTGTTGTGTGTTCTTTTTTCATACCTAGAATAGTAGCTGGCAACTGTGGTTTGGTTTGGTTTTGTTCTGGCTTTTAATTCTTTCCACCATTATTTCAGTATTTTTTCAGAGCTGAATGGAAATATTTGAGAATCTGATGATTTTTGATATAGAAATTAACAGGCAATATAATGTAAAAATTGTTTCCATCAGTAGTAAAGCTACTTTCAAGGCAGCAATGGATATTTCTGATCTGCAAAAGAATGCATGGAACAGATATGCTAGTTTCAGCTTTGTGTAGTCTAAAGCAAGTTAAATCAGTAGGCACATAAACTTAGGCGACTGTCTAGACTGCCAGCACCTGGCAGAAAACAATGAGCTTTTTTTTTCCTTGAACTTGTGGGTCTTTGGGTTTTTTTTGTTATTGTTGTTGTTGGGTTTTTTTTAAAAAACCTGGAAAACCGTATCTGATTACTTTGTTGAGATAATTTAGCTTCTTTCATCAATGTTTATTGAACACATGATAAAATTATTATATAGAGAGAAATAAGAAATGATAATAGATTATGTTCCATAAACATAGCTAGTGACGTAGGCCATGTACAATAGCAGTAGTATTGAACGTGCACTGTCTCTCTACTCTCCCTTTCTCTCTCCCCACTTTTTTTTTTTTTTAAGAAATGTGTGTCTGAACTGAGTGAAACCTCCTTATGCTGTGATTTAGATACAGGTATTTTTGGTGATGAGGTTTTAAATAAGAACATTTACTCTGGCAAAAAGAGAAATGAAAAGGAAACAAAGACATTGCCCCATGTGTACTGTATAATGAGTTGCTGTCCTCATTTTTCACTTGAAACCAATCGGTATGGTACTGAAGTGAACAGTGCCTCATCTATACATATATATCATTTTTCCAAAGGATGCTCTAGAGAGGATGAAGATCAATATGAATTCATTTTTCCTGGTAATGGAAAATATTTGAACTGTTCAGTTATCAGGCACAAAGATGACTTCTGGGGGTATCATGCTTGTGTTTCTACCCAGTGCCCTGACAATTCCAGGCATGTGTAAACCTACAGCTTTTTGTATGCTTTGACAAGTATTCTGAAGAGACCAGAGCTACTTACACTGTTGAGAAGGTAGAATGATACATGATTAGCAAAAAAACAATTTTCCTTAAATAGACCCTATCCTTAACATACCTGCTGAAATTTGGCTGTGCTTTGTTTAGTATTTATTTTAGAGCTAACAATATTTGGAAAAATAAAAGTGGTTTAAAACCCCATATATGAAGTTCAAAATACTTTCACACAAACACTATAAAACAGATAAATACTATGATGGTCACAGAATAAAATTATATTTTAATAGATGAAGAGGATACAGAGGTGCTAAAATATTCAGTTTAGAAGTAACATGCACAAGCCCTAAAAGAATTTCTTTTAATTATAAGATATGTTCTCTGCTAGTTGCCTACAATATTATCTTGTTAATCATAAACATTCAGAAATAGATGTATTTATGCAAAGATTTTTCTGTTGGGAAGACACTTTCAAGCTACTTAGAAACCTCAAAGTAGGGCATGAAAGAATAATAATACATTTAAGTAGAAATGCTGACAAAATCTGAAGTACATTGCAGTGGGGATAGAGCAAGTAATTGCTGTGTTATCATTATGAGGTTTGGACAATGAGGAAAAGGGAGACAAAGAACAGAGACAGAGACTAGAATTTGAAGTCCTCTGTTGAGCTCAGTGCCTTGTAGATGAAGAAAACACTATATGGCTGTTACAGTCAGTGTAAGTGTAAAGCTGCATTTAAACTTTTAAAGCCAATCAAATAACTTATAATAAAGTTCCTTATAAA
>VZTV01014780.1:6877-25937 GCA_013400875.1 Anhinga rufa
ACCCTTCTTCCCCACTGGCCCCTCTCCTCTGGGATGTGCCCAGCACCTGCTTCCAGCTCAGTTCCAGTTCAGTCCCAGTTTGCCGGCGCTCCCAGGACCCCGCCGTCCCCACAACACCCAGGGGATACGTAGCCCCATCACCTCTGGCATCCCCATCCTTTGACGGCCTTCCCGGCTCCCGTGGGGGTGGGCTGGGGGGGCACCGTCAGCTTGTGTCCCCAGATGGGGCTCGTTCCCCTCCATGGCACTGTGGTGCCATTGCCCAGTGCCAGGCCAGGTGCCCAGCAGCCCTGGCCCTGCACGGGGATCTGGCAGAGCCGGGCGGAGGGTGCAGGACGACCCCACCCCAGCCAGCACTTCCCACCCAATTCCTCCTTCCCCACGTCCTCCTGGTTGCAGACTGCCCCAGGCAGGGAGCTGCCTATCGGCCAGGCCCCGGCAAATAGCTGGGTAAGGTTGAAAAGCAAGACAGGATTAGCCGCGGGCAGGGAAAATAGCCTCTCTCCTCAAAAATAGCTTCCTGGGATTAAAAATAGCTAGAAGTCCCAAAGCCATTGCTGCGGGGGGACACAAGCACCAGCTGGGACGGGCCACCCGCTCCCACGCTGTGGGACAATTAGGGGCATTATGGGGAGCTTAGGGCTCCTCGGAGCCATCTGGCCACGGGCAGAGCCCCTCAGCACCGGCCCTGCTGCAGGATCAGGCCCACTCCAGGTGATCCCAGTGAGCCCCACGATGGGGGTGGTCCCCAAATGCTGGTTATCCCCCTTCCCAGGGCAAGTCCCCAGGGATGCCCTGGGCTCTCCCAGGGCACAGAGCAGGGTTTTCCCCGCAGGCAGGATCAGGCCCGGCTGGGGGCAGGCGCAGGTAAAGCCCAGCCTGGAGCTTTGCGGGTGTCCCATGGCACAGGGGCTGCCCCGCTCCTGGTGCTGGAAACCCCCAGTCTGGGGCGATGCTGGGACATGGCTGGGCCCCCCCATCCCAGCCACGTCCCTGGGGGTTTCTGCCCTGTGTTGCACCCTGCGAACTCCTGACCCTCTCCCAGGAGCTCGGGCAGGGCTGCTTGGCCCTGAGAGCTCGGGCTGAGCTGGAGCAAAACGATTCCCCCTTCCCCCTGCTCGGGCAGGAGACCCCTGGGCAGCCCCCAGCTGGGAGCCGCGTGGGGCTTCCACCCCTGGGCATCTGCCACCTGCCCTGAGATGCCCGCAGGACCTGAGGATGCTGGCAGGATGCATCCCGCTTCCTCCCAGTACAGAGCACTGGCAGGCGTCAAACAGCCCTTCCCGCCGGCTGCCCCGGCCACACCGTGCCGCTCCTCCCCACACCGCAGGAAAGCGGCATCAAAGGCAGCCGGAGGCACCCGGGCTGGGAACACGGAGCTCAGGTTTTCCCAGAAAGCTCTGGCACGGGCTGAGCCCCGGGTGCCGGTGGTGATGGCCGTGCCACGGTGTGTGCTGAGCCGAAGCCGCCGGCACTGGTGGGGAGGCGGCTGCCAGCATCACCACCACACTGGGGACCGGAGGCAAAAAATTATCTTGGTGACAAGGGGCGAGGACCAAAAGCCACCCGCAAGCGCTTTGTCCCCGGCACAGCCAGCCCCGGGAGGGGGAGTGGGAGCTGGCTTTGACATTTTCACCTCCACCTCCTGTTTTCTGCTCTCCTCCCACCCGGCGCTTGGAAACAGCTCCTCTTTCTCTCCCTGCTTTTCTTCCCGCATTTCCGCTGGCCGTGTGCTTTGCGCAACATCTCCCAGCGGGAGAAGGAGAGCAGGGACCTCCTCCCACTCAGACAGGAGAGCTGGGGGGTGTGGGGGCAGGCAGGCGTCCTGCAGGCAAAAAGGTTTTAGCAGGAGCCTTGCAAAGAATAAATCCCCAGCTCCTGGAGTCACGGGAAAGTGCAAGTCACCTGGCTCACAGTTGCCACAGCCAGAAAGACGCCTGCAGGGCAAGAGTGGGACGGCTCGCAGGGAACCACAGTGTCCCAGTCTGGAGCAGGGACAGCTGCCCTCAGGGAGCAGCGAGCTGGGGGGGGCCGTGCCCCCCAGTTACCATCAGCTCCTTCCGCTCCCCAGCCCCCCTCTGCCCCCGCCGGGCATTAGCCAGCTGATCCCGCTTGCAGCCTCCCTAAGGCACTTACAGGGGTTAAAAACAGCAACTGTCCCAGCCCTGACCCCAGGGGACCCTCTGATGTCCCCAGCTCCCTCGGGGTGCTGGCGCTGCCCTGGTGCAGGGTGGGCACTGTGGCCACCCCACTGCATGGGTCCATCCCCCCCCCCCTCCCCGGTTCCAGGAGGGTCATGGGTGTTATCTCCTGGTCACCCCATCCCCTCCCAGCTGGGGCGGTGGGGCAGACATGGGGTGACCCACCAGCATCGCCTCTTCCCTGCCTGCCCACCTGCAATGTGGGGACATGATGGGTGACATTAATAAAGGGTGCTGGGCTGGGGGACCGTGGCGGGGGCTGTTGTCTATTGCAAAGAGCCATGGCAGAGGGGAAGGGGGTCCCCCATCACCCAGTCAGTGCCCCCAACCTTACGCCCTCCTCTCTGCCTTTCCCAAAATCCTGCCCGAAGGCAGGGAGATGAAAGCGGGGCTCACGCTGCCCTGCCTGCCCTGCCTGCCCCGCCTGTCCACATCCTTCCCTGCACATTCCTCTCCCTCCTTCATCTCTCCAGGGGTGCCCGTCCGCACTCAGCACAGTGGCAGCCCAGGCTGGAGGAGACCTTGGCGTTTTCCCCTCTGTTAAAAATAGCATGAGATTTATTTTCTGGCAGCATGGAAAGCACCCGGGGCGGACGAGAGGAAGCAGCCGGGCTCGGGCAGGCCGGGGCGGTGGGGGGAGAGCGCAAAGGGCAGGAAATAACCCCCGGCAGCAGCGGCCCTGGCGAGGGGAAAATGCTCAGATGCAAACAGTGTGCGGTTAATGTGGAAACTCCCAGGGCAGCAGCAACAGCCGGCCCTGCGCATCCTGCGCTCCGGTCAAGCTGCCTCCTCCTGCTCCCCATGGCAGGGCTCCAGACCACCCGGACGCCCCCCAGCACCCTGACCTCTCTGCGCAAGCACCTGGGTTTGCCCTGACCCCTGCTCCACGTCCCCACCCCCACCCTGGCACCCACCCCCGCTCCCCCTTCGTTATACAGCGGGGAGGTGGGATGCTGCGGGAGACCCCGGGATGCTGGCAGCCAGCAGGCAAGGGAGGGCAGGGAAGGGCCCTGCCTGAGAGACCATTTCGCATCCTACCGTCTCCTGCCCCGTCTCCCTCTGGTCCAGCCCAAATTCCCCTTGAGCGCTGGGCAGCTGATTTCAGTCCCTGTCCCCCCAGCCACGAGCAGGGCCGTTCCCGGAGTGGAGCCAGCAGCTGCCTGCACATAAACCACCCAGAACTCTGTGCTGCCCGTCTCTTCCCAGCATTTCACTCCCAGGGGGCTCACCCATGGGCTCCCCCCTGCCTCCGAGGATGCTCGTGGTGCCTCTGCCCGCACCCACCTCCCGCTCTCCCCCTGCCTAAAGCAGGGTTGCGGGGCTGGGGGTGACCCCGCTCGTGGCCGGCGTTTCCCACGCTGCCAGGCAGAGCATCCTGCCCTTCCCCTGCGCGCACACCCACCCCCCTGGGAGCACAGGATCCCCAGTTCCCCCCAGTGCCTCCCAATACCTCCTCCCTCAGGATGCCCTCTCTGTGCCGTTGCCCCCGCGACCTCCCTCTGCTTCCTGGGCTCTGGTTCCTATTTCCTGGGGACATTTTGGTTCTTTTCCCCCTTCCCCAGCCCATTTGTTATCAACCTCACTATTATTTCCTCCCTGTCCACCCACCTGCTTATTTTAGCTGCTTCTTCCTTCCTCTCAGCTGCTTTCGGAGCAGAGTCTGGCCCCACTCCCCCTCCGGCAGCCCCCACCCCGGCCACGCCAGCCCCTTGCCCACCCACATCCCCCTGCCNCTGACACCCCGACTGCGGCCAGGCGAGCGATGCCGGGGGCCGGGTGCGGGCAGCCGCAGGGTGCCAGGCCATGCTGCCCACGGGCACAGTTCCCTGCCTGCCCGCCGGCCAGGCGCGGAGGCTCTATTTAAGGCAGGATCCTGCTGTCGCTCCTTGGCTAATTGAAGCCTGTGGCTGCCCTTTCAGGCTCCTTGGCTCGCTGGCCGGTCCCTCTCCTCCCTGCCTCCGCGGCTCGCTTGGGTTGCCTGGCCTCTGCCTGAACCCCGCCTGCAGGCTCTGGCTGCCTGCCGCCCCTGCCTGCCTCCCCCAGCCTGCATCGGCTTCTGCGGTGCTCCACCGTGCAAACCAGTTTGCAATGAAGCATCTTCCATCAGGGAAAAAACGGCTGGGTCACATCCCCCTGCCCTGCCTGCATCCCCACACCCTGCCCGCATCCCCGCATCCATCGCGGCACCCCCGGGGCAGGCACGGAGGGCTTCTCCCCTGGCCAACCTTTAGCGTTTAAATCACATTTTCAATGCGAGGTTGTGATGCTCCATCACAAGAGGCTTTGAGGAGAGGGTTGGCAGACGCCGGCAGCCAGCGCTGACCCTGCCAGGGACAAACTGACCCCCCAGGGTCCCCCGGCTCCCACCACCACCGCCCCCACCCCGGGCCGAGCTCCCAGCAGCCGCTGTCCCCATTCCCAGCGCGTTTCGGAGCGCGGGGGCCGCCGGGGAGGGCTCCCAGCATGGCGCTGCCAGCAGAGCCGGGAGAGGTTGGCAGCTCGTTATTTATTTAAAGCTCCATCTTTGCGGGGAGCGCCTGTCCTGCAGGGAGGGATCCGGCTGCCGGGGAGAGCCGCCAGCCGCCCTTGCTGGGGCTTTTCTCCCCCGCCGGGGCTGGGTGATGCTCCCCTGCCTGGGGGGAGGACACAGCCCCCTCTGCAGCCACTTCGCCCCCTGCCCAGCACCAGCCATTGAGCGGGATGGGGGGACAGGCTTCCCGACACCCCTGCTGTCACCCCGAGCGAGCGAGCGGGGTTTGGCCTCCCCGCCGCTGTGGCTCTGTCCCTCGATGGTGACAGGGACGTGTGGCTCGGGTGCCGTTTCCAAGGTAACCCTGGATGAGTGCGGCCTCCGCATCCCTCCATGCCCCCGCATCCCTCCGTGCCCCCGCATCTCTCCGTGCCCCCACACACGGAGGAGCCTCCCGGGGCCTCGCTGCCACGGGGGCTTGGTGGGGGCAGCGGCGGCTCAAACTGGGGACTGGGACTGGGACTGGGACTGGGACAGGGACAGGGACGAGGGTACTGACCGCAGGGAGGAGGGACGGGGAAGGGGAGAGGTGCAGGACATCCCTCCCCTCTGCATTCCCAGCAGAGCTGTCCCCTGGGCACGGGTGTGTTCGACCCATCCCAGAGATGGGACCTCGGGGACCAGGTCAGGGTGTTCCCATCCTCCCTCCTGGAGCACCTCCCAGGGAGAAAACCAGAAATAGGAGCTGTGGTTCCCCACCCAGCCACGGGCATGAGGCCAGGGCTGCGGATGGGAGTGCGCCCCGAGTGCTGGGGGCAGCTGGCTTGTCCCGCGGGATGCCCTGGCCAAAGTCCATCCCTGAGCATCCCTTGTCTGGGTGGAATGGGCCAAATGGGCAGTGCTCGGGGTGCCAGGGATCCTGGGGGATCCCACCGCAGGGAGGTGGGTGACGGGGTGAGAGACCCGTGGGTGCTGCCCACACTACAGCACTGGGATGTGTTGTGGAGGAGACGTGGCCGAGCTGTGAGCCTGCCCGGGCTGCCCAACGCCTTGGAAAGAGCAGGGTCTAAAAAACACCCAGGGGGTCACCCTGGCACCTTCCCCCCATCCCACGCCATGCTCTGTGCCGGGTATGGCAGCGCTGAGCAATGCAACATGGATGGAGGGCTGCAGCCTTCCACTCGTCTCCCCACCTTTCCCCCCTCTGCTCGCAGCCCCCTGCCCACCCCATCCCAGGCCGCACAGTCGATCTGGGTTGAACACCCCCAGTTTTCCATTTGCTCTGGCTTGTGTTAAACAAATCTTCCAGGGTGGGCAGCTGGGGCTGGAGCAGACCGGGATGCTCCAGCATGGAGGGGCTCAGCAGGGGTGGGATGCTCCCAAAGGGAAGCGGAGCTGCAGAAGAGATGATGCTGGACTCTTCTCCGCTGCACTGGGAGACCCAGGGGTGCTGTGGGGAGTGCAGGAGCCCGGCTTCCCGACCCTGGCCTGCCGGCTGCCTCAAGGAGGAGAAGCGGCTCTGCTGCCAGGATGCTGCCAGCCCACCCTGGGCACCGTTTCAATCACAGTCCTCCCTTCTCCATCTGCTCTCGCCGGCTCCTCAGGGCCCTCCTGCGCACGGGGCCACCGACAGCAGCTATTTCTTATTACTATACGTTCCGGTCCATCGCCCCCAAGATCTGCATCCTTGGGACCTGTGTGACTAGGAATTCGATTCCTCCCCGTTAATGAGTTTATGCTAGTAAAGGGCTTTGAAGGTGCAAAGCTCCGTATAGGAGCTGAACATCATTTTTGTCATTGATTTCACTGCCCAGCTCCTGAGACTGCTGGCAGACACGCACCTATGGGTAAAGCCTCTCGAGTCCTTGGGGAGGCAGCAGGGAAGGATGTAACCCTGGCTTGGAGTAGAGAATGAGAAATCCCTTCTGTGTAGGCACATCTCTGCAGCACTTCCAGGTCTGTACCCTTCCAAGAGCAAACCCCCTGCACGCAGCTTGCAGGACAGCGACAGCAAACCTCTCCTTGTGATGAAGAAGCTGTTATATGGCAAAACCCCACATCAGGGGCCAGGGGGAGTGATCCGAGTCATGCCCGGCTACTAACAAACAAGAATGTCATTGCTGGAAATAACGCAAGGCAAATTACACCGTCCGCCACAAAGTGACGATGAGAGAAAATTCCTCCAGGTTTATTACACTTGGCAAATTCCCCCTTTCAGTAAATAATTTCCATACTCTAACAGGGCTCCTTTTATTAATTTAATTAATTTATTCTTAGCCCTTTTTTTTTAAGACTTCAGATGCTTCTTTTCCTTAGGAAAGGGTAAACAGCCTCGTGCCGTGTACTGCACGCTGGGCGTCCGTAGGAGATGATGCCAAACGGGGATATTCCACCTGCGCAGTGGAGCTGAGATGGAGTCAGGCCCAACGGGAGCTGCAGGGAGCGAGGCTGCAGAGGAACGAGGTGGAAACACCCCCCGGCCCCAGCTGGTGCCGAGCTCTTCCCTGGTCATCCCACCCTGCCTGAACCGGCGGATGCAGGGACTGAGAACATAAACGCTCTGCCGTGTGGTTCGCCCCGCTCCCTGCCAGCGGCTGAGACCGTTCTGGCCCCGGCAGCCCTTTATTTTACAGGACACTTTGATGATTGTCTTTCAAGGAAATCTGGCACCAGCAAAGCGTGTGTGTGGGATTGATGGGGCTGGAGGCAAACCCTCTGCGCATCCCTGGGCCCAGCAGAGCCACAGGCAGCAGCAGTGCCTGGCCCTGGATGTGTCACGTTGGAGAGGTTTTGGGGATGGCGGTGGCTGAGCTCTGGAGGGGATAGAGCGGGGCTCTGGCAGGGCTTCGGCATCCTCACCCTACTGAGGGCACAGGGCTGCGGGAAGGGATCTTCGGGGAAGTAGCAGGGCCAAGATCATGCCCATGTGTCTCCTGGGTGGGATGGGATCCCGAGGGGCTCTGCCTGACCCAGAGCACGGTGCACACAGTGGGATGAGTCTGGGTGCAGAACCAGGCTGCAGGGGAGCGCAGGGCAGAGCAGACCCTGCCAGCGCCTGGGAGCCCAGAGTGGCCCGATGGCATCCCACTACCCTGCCCCAGCCTCAGCCACCCCGGCAAGCAGAGCCCTGGGGGCCTGGTGCCGCACAGGACCCCGAGCTCTGAAGGACCCGGAGCAGCGGAGGTTGGGGTCAGGGTGCGGCCATGGGTTTGGAAGCAGCCCCTCCGCCGGGAGCCACAGGAAGGGCGGCCGGAGACTTTTGTCGGCCTCAGCTGGCAGCAGTCACGCGAAGGTCCTTGACAGGCTCTGCACAGCCCCGTCCCCATGCACCCTCCCTGGGGACTGGCCCGGCTGGGCACTGCCCTTGTTTCGGAGCAAGCAAACACTGGGTGGGTGTGCAGCCTCTCTCGGCTGCTGGTCCCCACTGGAGCGGGACAGTGGTGCGGGACCCCCTGCCAGCACCCACCATCGCTGCCCCGGGCTGAGGAACCCGGGGGGGCAGAGCCTGGAGCCACTGAGGTGCTCCACGGACCCCCTGGGCTTTGGGAGCCCCAGGGAGGATTTCCTGCGCTGGCAAAGGGCACCGCTGCCCCTTGGCCCAGACCTCTCCCGGCCATGGGACTTTCGGGAAACGCCTGCCTGGTTCCCCGCTCCCGGGGCCACCCGCGGTCATTTCCCGCGGCGGGAGCTGGCGTGGGTGCGGGTCTCACATCTCCCTCCCAGCACTTGGCTGGGGAAACACTGTGCTGGGAGAAATCACCGGGAACCACGAAGCCGAAGGCTGCGGGAGAATCAACCCCGGCTAATTATCGGCAAGGGAAGGAAGTGGGGAGGGAGATGCTGTGCCGGGGCTGGAGGGTGGGGAGAGGAACCGTGCTGCTCCCAGCTCCACCACTGACTCACCAGCAGCCCTGGGAAAGCCACCCCACTCTGTAATTATGACAGATCAGACACTGATAATGTCCTTTTGGCAATTGCATGGATTGACCAGAGCAATCGCCAGGCTTGTGCTGAGCCTTGGATCTCTCCCGGTTAAATGTGAATCACTGCGGGAGCAGGGAGGTGCTGCACGCATGGTGTGAAGCCCATCCTTGCCTGCCCAAAAAGCATCATGTGCTTTATGACATTTTCTACCTTATTGATGCTCTTAGGTGGAGGAAACAAGGTGACTGCTGCTGCTGCCCCCAGCCTAACAGGAGCCATCCAGCCCGGCCATATCCTGACCTAAGCAGTGCTGGTGCAAGTCTAATGCATTTCCACTGGGTTTCGTGGCTTTACTCTACATTTTCCCCAGTGGGTCTGAGCTCAGGAGGAGACTGGCGGAGGCAGAGGTCAGGATGAGGCCCCCAGCCGCGGGCAGGGCACTGAGGTGCCTGCAGCAGGGCTCCGTGCGGAGCCGGGGTGCGAGCAGGGAGGGGATGGGTGCTCTCGGCTGCGGCTTCCTCTCCAGTTACCCCTGCCTGTTACTGCGGCACAGCACCGGCGCTGCCTGCCTTTGCGCCGAAAGCACCCAAAGGCGCTGCTTGGCGAAGCACGCCTCCTGCCACCCTGCTCCTGGGATGCAAACCTGCAATTCCTTTGGATAAATCAGGGGAGCACACTCGGATTTACACCAGCAGGATCTGACCCTCAGATCAGCATCCCTCCACTCTGGGTACTGCTGCAGGGGTGGCCCCGGGGCTGCCAAGTGGGACTGGCGGAGATGCCATCGCGATGGTGAGCGTGGCGAGGCCATGCCTGCGATCTGGCTTCAGGAAATGGCTAAAAAATGCAGGTTAACAAAAAAAAAAGAAACTAAGCACAGACCCACTTTTGGTTCCTGTTTCAGGGTCTCCAGCCTCGCCGCCAGCCAGTGCCCAGGGGTTTGGTTTGGTGGGAGAGGTAAATGTCACCTCGGTGCTGGGGAGACGGCTCCTGGCGTGCCCTGTTCTCGGAAGGGGGAGGGGGGGTGCCCAGCGCTCGCTCAGTGTTTGGGGGATTTTCGGTGGAGTTCCCATGGGTCCTTTCTCACGGGTCGCTCCCGCTGCGGGCAGAGCTGGCAGCTGCAGGCAGCGGAGCAGCAGTGCTCATGAAGGGTGCTTGGGCACGCCAAGGCTGAGTTTTGGGGGTGGTGGGAAGGGAGCCTGGCCGGCTCTCATGGGGCGAGCATCCTCCTGGGCGCATGGGGGGGCCGGGCACTGACCCATTTATCAAGGTCACGGCTGTGGGCAGCGCAAAGCAGAGGCGATGTGACTATTTCTGAGAGCTGAGGGAACTTCACTGGCCTGATTCCCATAAATAAAACATGCAGGGAACAGCCCCTGCTCTGTCCTATTAATTCTGGACCCCAGGGGCCCAGCTCTGTGCGCATCCAGCAGCTCAGCATTGCCTACTCCACTCCCCTCTCTGGAGCCTGGCTGGGCTCAGAAAGGTTCAAAAGCCCCTGGTTTCCACAAAATGCAGAATCCAAGTGCTTTGAGGGTACTTTATGGAAAATTCATTTGTTTTCGGAGACACAGAGCTAGCCGTGAAGGATGCTGGTGTGCAGATGGGGTTGGGGAGCAGAGGACGGCCTCGGCTCACTGCAGCCCCCAGCCCTGCTCCCCGGTTTCAAGGAGCTGGAGCTGTTTCCACCCGCTGCCCTTCCCCCATGTCCCAGTGAGCCGGGTGCTGGTGCCCCCCCGGCACCCCTCTGCCCCCGGCGCTCCAGAAGCAGATGAGCTCACATCGGCTGGTTCCTCCAGCTCCTCACCAAAGGCATTAGCAGAAGGGAGTTTAATTATCTGGGTTTTCTTCTAGGAGGGCATGAACCTGTCTCCCTGTTGAATTTATCAATTTCCACTAGATTGTATCCCTTGCTTTCAGTTTGCCTGTGATGGTGTTTCTGCATCAGGGGCATCATGTCAGCAGCTCCCCTCTGCACAGTATGGACACACTAATGATCTCACTCTTCCCTCTGCAGCATCAGGCGCTTCCTCTGACACCCACACCGCAGCATCCCACCCTCCCACTGGTGCTCACGTTGGATTTGCATCTATTAATGACCGTGGCAATGCCCACCCTGCACGGTGGTGGTGGAGCAAAAGCTGGAGAGCCGCCAGCGCTGGGAATGCATCTTGCCCCAGGGCTCTGCTAATATCCATGGCCCCACCAGTCATACCCAGAGATGAAGGGCCCCCATTTTCAAGTGACTCAGACTCACCCTTCCTTCCTCAGGAAAACCTGTGATCAGATAAAGCCATCAAACTATCTGGTAAGAATAAACAAGCTTGCATCTGCACGGATGCAGGCTATACCCCTTCTAACCCCTCACAGAAAGAAGAGGCAACTTGTCTGCTGCCTTAACCCTGTCCTTAGGAGAGACACCTCCAGCCCTGGGAGGAGAAGCGGGGTTTGCTTGCATGTGAGCAAGGCTAGGAGCTGCTCTCCTGGTGCAACTGCCCTTGCTGGAGGTTGGGAGAGTCAAATCCCGGCTGGCACTGACACTGGCACCAGCACAGCATCTCTCCGTCCTCCCTTGTGCCACTGACCCGTACCCGTGCTGCATCAGCAACAAATGCACAGAGAAAGCAAAGGTGCCCTCGAGGGTGAGCAGAGGAGGAGCAGAGGGGGCTCCATGGGTGAAGGAGGAAGAGGGAGGGAGGAAAACGTTTAAAAAAACCCTCAACTGCCACCAGATGGGCAGCTGCCCCCGCAAAGGTGACGTGCTGGCAGGCGGAGGGGCTGGCAAGGAAAAGAGCAAAGGAAGGTGTGAAGATTTCCCTGCAGATTAAACCAAAAACACACTGCGTCTGCTGCTCGCTAACCCAAGCCTGGGCAGAGAAAACAGAGTGGGTTTGAGGTTTGCTTGCACCCCCGAGGGTCCTGGTCCAGCAGTGGCAGGACCTCCCCAGCTTCCCGCAGGTCTCAGCCCTGCCTGTGCCCATGGGATGGGGCCAGGGTGTCCCCACCCCACCTGGGGTTTTTGCAAGACCCTGCAGGGACTGGGACCCCACGTCTGCAGCTCTGCTCCCCTCATCCCAAAAAACCTGGAGATGAAGGAGCACAGCGTGGCTGCGGGTGCTGGCGGAGGTTACACCCACAGCTCAGCAGCTCCAGCACTGTCTTCTCTGGGAAAAGCAAGGATGGAACAGGATCTGACCAAGGTGCGCAAAAGAGAGACTACGGGGCTGCTTGAACTGGTGCTGGGTCCAGCAGTTGAGGGCAGGAATTGAAGCTTGGGGTTGGTGCAGCAGTGATGGGAGCAGATAATGCATTACAGGGAACAACTCCCGGAGAAGCAATAAAAGTGAGTGAGTTGGATTTAGGAAAGCTGAGAAGAGAGTGGGAAATTTTTGGAGGGGTTTGGAACTACTAAATCCAAGGGGAAAGAAAATAAAGAAGGCATCTGCCCTCTGTCTGCATCCCTGCGCCACTCCCCAGAGAGCAGGGGCTCCCCCAGGCTGCGGGGGCAGCGGCATTTCTCCCTCTGCCAGGGAGCATCCCCAAATGTGGGTGCAGATGCCAGCCCCACCAGCACAGCTCCGGCCAGGCCAGGCTTCAGGGCTCATCCAGACAGTGACCATTTTCCCATCCGATGGCTGAAATCAGGTCAGACATGATGGTCGGATGAGAGGGCTCCTGCATGGGGCTGAGCACGACGAGGGATGAGGGCGAGCAGAGGGGAGGCTGAATTCATCACTGCTGGTGCCTTGGTAACAGAGCCAGGTCCTGGGGGACATGGAGCTCTGCCTCCCCTGGACTCCCGCACCCCTCCGGACCAACATCCCCCCGTCCATGGCCCCGGGGTGACGCTGGGCTCTGCCATGCCCTGCCCTGCCTGCCTGGCTGCACAAGAGAGCCAGGAGAAGAGGAAACATCTTCCCAAGGGCGGCCGGCTCGGGGAGGGATTTTCCGCTGCCTGTTTGCTGTCTGCTGCCAGAGCCAGCCCAGCCCCTGCTCAGGTGCTGGATCTCCCTGGCTGTAATTTCATCCCAGGACTCCCGTAACGGCTCCGGCCGGGCGGCACGAGGGAAGTGACCGGGGCTCAGGTCCGAGCCCTGGCCCAGAGCTGCATCCGCCCGGTGCTTCCAGCCCAGCCTTATCTGGCGGCTCCCCCCGTGACTCCCCATTTTCCTCCTCTCCCCTCCTTTCCCCACCCCACCCCACGCACCCGGCACCGCTTCCTGCAGCAGGGCGAGGGCTGGGGGCTGCGGGGCGCCCAGCAGGACCCCTCCCTGCCCACCCCAGCTCTGCCCAGATAGGAAATCCTGCGGGAGCCGAGGGCTGGGAACAGCGGCCGAGCTCTCCCCAGCGCCGGGCAGCACCGGGATTTTGGCTACAGGTCACGTCAGCCAGCCAGGCTGCGCCGGGCAGAGGGAGAAAGCCAGGGTGAACAGGGAGAAACCCCAGAGGAGGGCGTGGAGACCACCGTGACATGCCCACGGTGGACACCCATCACCTACACGCGTGCCATTTACACCAACAAGAGGGTTTTTGTGCTTAAACGAGCCACCTTCCCGTTGGGAAGGGTGGGAGGAGGGCAGCCGTGGGCATCGCAGCAGGAAGATGCTGCCCACCGCGATGCACGGCCACCAGCGCGACCCTGACAGCTCCCAGGCCTGTAGGAACCAGATGTCGTCAGCACGGCTGCTCACAGAATGGCTTGGTGATGCTAAATACTATTAACTGCCTTTGAATAGCTTCTAATATAAACTAATTTATCAACAGGCTCATCGCTCCTCATGACAAGCAATTCAATATAAATTCAAATATCGTGCAAAATGCTTCTGATTTACTTAAGAGCATTTTGTGGATGTTTTGCCAGGGTCCTCCTAATTTTTCTTGTTATTATTTTAGAATGGGAAGTAATCATGGAGATCTACCGCTACCCCCACCACAGCTCAGCTCCAGGCACTGCCCCGTGAGGGACCCCAAAATTTGGGGGCTCTGAGCAAATTCAGGGCACTGGAGGTAAAAGCAAAGGGAAGCATCAAAGCAGGAGCAAAACGCAGGCAAGCTCTCCATCCCTCTGAGCCGAGGGGGGAATGGAGGTGGGGTTAAGTCACCCAGAAAGGGCTGGAGTGTCAGCCCAAGCTCCGCATAAACGACAGCAAAACTTGACTTACCGTATTTAACCTAGCTAAACCTCAAATGTGGCTTGAATCGTTAGGCGAACTACCAGTTGCCTGACTAAACCCCAAACCACACTTCCCAGGCTTCAGTAGTTATATATATTTTAACTGTTCCTTCTGCCTTTTTCAAGCGTAGCTCCATTACACGCACTATTTATACAGATTGCATGAAACAAAGGACTCACGTGCAGCCCTGCAATTTCTTTGGGTTCTGAAGAAAACAAACTCGTTGCAAACAGAGGGATGTATTTCAGCTAAATCTCTCTTAAACGCTGAGTAGTTTGAGGTGCTGTAGCAAAGAGGCTCAAGCTTAATTGAGAGCCAAATCAGACTTCGAAGGATGCTGGCACTATGGGAATGTCCCTATTTGTGTCTTGCAACTATTGAAAAGCAAAATAGTTTGCCTGTTTCTGAAGGGGCTCGTGTGAGCCCCTGGGTGACGGCCGGGAAAGGTTGCAGGTGTGAAGGACAGTGATACTGGAGGAGGAAAGATGAACTTATTCTAAACATGCCAATGCTGTGCTTTTGGTCTCAGGAGAAAACTTGGCCCAGGCAGTGGTTCTTCCCAGACGTACAGAGGTGAACATCAGTGAAGAGCTGCAAAAGAAGATCTGGTTAAAGAATATCACCTGAAATGCAAAGTGGTGAGCTGCTCCGGATGCATACCTGGGAAAGGAGGAAACCTGTTAGAGGGATGAAGTGCCAGAGCACTATGAAATAAAATACGGCAGAAAGCAACCCTGAGAAGAGCCCAAGCTCACAAACAGGAAAGCAGAGATCCTTTATTGCAGGAGAAGGGTGATGTCGGCATAGCACAGAGTGATCTGCTTGAGCCTGGACCGGCACCGAAATGATCGGTGGCTTCTGGGTGGGAATCGAAGGGGCCCGAGTTGGCTCTAGGCTCCCAATGGGGTCTGCAGAACCAGAGTTTGGCTGCTGCTGGGCCACCCCAGGGAGGAGAGCAGGCGAGAGACAAGACAGAGCCAGGGCAGCAAGCTGGGGATGGTGGGGATGAAGCAGCCAGGAGAAGGTCTGGGGACAGAACTTGCTGCTGTCCCCCCCTACACACGCTCCTGCACCACCCCACCCCACCCACCCACCCCCCCGTGCCACAGTCCCGGCACCTTTCATCCTCACCATCATCTACAGCCTTGGGTGAACCTGAACTGACACCCCGGAGCTGAATTCAGCCAGGCCACAAGGACCTGGGAGCGGGGACCGAATTTGGCAGCCTGGATGCCTCTCCACTTGAGAGGCTTTGAAAGGGAATGTATTTTTGGAGCATTAAAGATCAACTGTTTCTGACTCTGGCCAATCCCTTTCAAGAGCAGCACCAAAGGAGGTCAGTGGGATGCGGCTGGTCAAATATTTTGTACATGAACATCATCTCTCACCCCCTCAAGTATTTACAGACCTGAGAGCATTTCCTGCTGTTCCCCCCCGTTGAATACTTGGTGTCTCTGCTTTCTCTAGCAGGATGGTGTGGTGCCTCTTGGTTAGTGGTGAAGACATGAAGGACCACCCCAGTGCTGCCCTTCGGTAGGGAAAATAAAAGCTAAAGCAGCGCAGTGTGTTTAGTCACACAAACGGCAATGGATTTACCCGGCAAGCAGTGAAACAGCAGTGCACAATAATGAGAAAAAAAATGCGGGGGGGGTGGTGGTGGTGGGGAGATGGGGTGGAAAGAGGGAGTTGTATTCTCCAGGGTTTTTTTGTAATCTTCATTCACCATATTTAGTAGGCTTCTGACTTGCCCTTGCTAGCTCATGGAGAATTCCCCCAAGTGTTTACTCCCACAACCTAGCAAATGCCTCAATACACATCATGGAAAAAATACAATCGACATCTTCACTCCCACTAGAGAAGGAATTCTAACTTGCCCGGCACAGATCGGGAGTATGTGCCTGTGAGAGAGACAAATACTGCTTCATTAGCTCGCCTCAGATGTGGTTTACTCCTCAAATGACCTGGTCAGGGCTGCACACCACCTCCCTCCCTTCCTTCACCTAAAGAACTGCCTGACCTTTGATCGGAGCAATGGGGACAGGAATGTGGGTCCTTTAACCCTTTCTGCTCACATCAGTGAGCTGCTCTAACATGGTTGACAAAGTTGATGGTCCCAGGATTTTCAGGGACCCAGAGCTGCCATGGGGAGTAGGAGCAGAGCTCTGCAAAACAGCTTTCTTCCTGCTGTAGTTAGGGAAGAACAGGCTTTGGCGATGGAGATCCATGTCTACCGAGTGCAGAACGTGGAAACAAAAGGGGGATCGCTGCAAGCAGAGCTCACAGGTCAGAGACCGCTCAGGATATTTTGCACCTCTATCTCAGAGCACAAAACTTGTGTAGGGGAAAAGAACAGAGTGATTAGGCCACTTGGGTTTTCTCAATGTGCTTCCAAAGTGACCCCATGACAAGGACACCCAAGAAATCATTTTAATTTATCATATGTAGAATCTCCTACAACTGCGATGAGTATAAGGTAGAGCACAGCTGAAGAGGAGCTGGAATGAGAATGCTTCAGCATTACTGATGGTTTTGCAAACAGGACATGGTACGAACGTAGCAGCCCAGGCAGCTTTCCTCTACTGCAGCTCCCCAGTCTGGTCCTACCTCACCCTGGCACGGGGGACAGTGGGGGGCTGGCTTATTGGCACTGGTAGGGTCTTTGGGATTGTCTAGTGAGCAATCACAGAGGTGCAGGGACGCGGAGCAGGCGGCAGAATTCAATGGCTTGTGTGTGAGTGCTTCATCTGCGCAGCCAGTAACGACGATCAGCCGCTCGGCACTGGCGGGTGGCTTCAGCTTGGCTGTGCCGGTGGCTGGGGGCACGTCGGAGCGCTCGCATGCTCTTCACAAAGAACGTGTCAGGGCAATTCCAAACTCTCTTGTGCTACAGGAATATGACTTTTACCTGTTTCCCCAGCAGCTAAAAGCTATCAGCAGTGTGGTTAGAGTCCTCACCTCCAGCGGTCTCTGCCTTGATGAAATCTGTGATACGGTTGTGTGCAAAGGGCGTCGATTGGGGCTGGAAACATGCAGTCTGCAATCCCTGACGTTCCTCTGAAGAGGTGCATCGTTACATGCTCAACCTCTCCATTGCACATTGTGTTTATGGCACTTTGCACATCAGAAACCGCACCAGCTACCCTGATTTTTCCTCCAGCTCATCTTTTTTTCCTAATCTCTTCATTTTTGGACGCACATTCTTTGCTTCTTTGTGAGGAGAAACCACCTCTCTTCTAAGGACAGGCTGAGTAATTGCAGTATTTACCTAAAATACAATACAAACTTCCAATTAAAGGTAGGGGGGAGCGTGACTGGCAAAAACCTTTTTTTAATCAAAAACCTTAAACCTTTTCAAGTCTCCTGAAATCCTTTGTGCAGAACAGCTCTGGGAAACTCGGCCTGCCGCCACCCTCCCCCTCTTGGAGAGCGTTCCCCAGGGCAGTGCCCAGGCTGCAGCTGCTGCCGCTCTGGGGGAGTCAGCCCAGCCTGACACAAATAAATACTACATAAATAAATAGTTTCTGCCAACAAAGACCTGAGGAAGAAAACCTGGGTAGGAGGGGAGGAAGGGAACGTACGTGCTGAACCTGAGGAGCTCTGGGGTAACAGGGGGAGCTCGGTCTTGAGTATGGAGGAGCCAGGAAAGGCAGGAGAGCTTATAGCTGCAACCAGGTATAATATGTATTTTATGCAAAATAGATATATTTGCATAAAGACATAGTTCTATTTTCAATGAGACCCACTAACCTTCAGCCAGCCCCTCTAACCTTCACGTTTCAGCGTGGAGCCTAAAAAAAAAGACAGACTGAAAGCACAGAAGGATTTAACACCTGCAGGCGCAGGGGGGGATAGCTTCACATGAAAACCGGCTTGAGCATTTAGGGCAAAAAAGAGATTTTTGGCTGTTTAGTTCTGGTGCTCTTCACCCACAGGTGACAGAGGCTGGACAACGTGCGTATGACGGGGCAAACACACAGGATCGCGCGTGCAGAAAGAGCAGGTGGCAGCAGGAAATCCCGCCTGGTGACGATTTTGTGTTGCTTAAGTCTAAGAAATTGTGTCCTTCGTTGCATTAGCAGACAACTTCTGCAAAGTCTTCATTTGCATTTTAATGGAGCTCTTTCTAGGAAGGTGCTGCTTGGACTCTGTCGCAATATAAAGCAAAGAGGTAATTAAAAACGTGCTGGAGTTAAAAGACGTTTCATTTTCATTAATCAGGTTTATTCATAGTCTTTTCAAACTTAAAGGTATTTAGGGTAGGTAGGAGGAAATGGGGGGGAGGAAAACACATGACGGAACATCTGTTTATTTAAATTACAGATTAAAAAGTGGAAAATAGACTTTTTGTGAGGGGACGTCCTAGAGATAAAAAGCACCTTGTAGAAATGGATTTGAATAAAGAGTACTCATAAAAGTCACCGCCGAGGTTTCAACAGCAGGTCTGCCTACTTGGAAGCCAGAGGTGAAGAAAATCTATAGGATGAGGGAAAGGAAACCACGGAGGAAATTTTTAAACCTTAGGTATGCAATTATCTGGGCAATTACTGTGATTACACATCTAAGTTAGCTAACTCTGCAGACAAATGGACAACCCAAATTACTCGTATGTGTACGTCCCCAATTCTGGGCACAATCACAGTATGCAAATGCTGATAAACGGTTTGCAAGTGTTTTATCTGCTGGACCAGCTCCTGCTTTCACAACCCAGCAACCGCATAGATTTCAAGAACGATTCCCTTGCTCGCCACAGCTATCGTAGATCGGCGTTGACTTCCTCCACACTCCAGACCTATCCTGTCCTGTTAAGCTCTGTCCTTTGAAATATAGGGCAGTTTCTGTCAGATCCTCCAGCGCGACAGCCGAAAGGGCAAAAACCTGCCCTTTGTTGCAACGAGAGGTTTTTCATCCGCGGATCCGACGCGCCCTACGCCGACGAGTTAACTCTGATCTCCATTTCGCGGCGGCACAACCTCATTCTCCAGCCACGCTCTCTGGCCATTAAGCCGGGCCAGCACCCCGCTGCCCGCTGAGGCCGGGGGGGCTCTGAAGTCTGCAGGGCTGCACATCTTTTAATGTTTTTTTGTTTTTTTTTTCTAGCGGGTTGTGTGAAATACAGCTTATTTCTTAAGAAAGTGGAAAAGTGATGATTCCCCCCCCGCACACAAGGTGCCGAGAGGGCTTCCCGCGATGAGCGAACCCCTCCGTCCTTCCTCCCGGCTGCTCCTCGCCCTGGCCCGGGCGGGGCTCCCGGGGGAGGCCGCGGTGGGCCTGAGGGGACGCGCCCCGAGGCG
>VZTV01014785.1:0-14487 GCA_013400875.1 Anhinga rufa
CCTACCGCTCTGTGATTCTGTAATGTGTACGTTTCCATTATGCTCACTGCAGTTTGAAAGGGGCTTGCCTAGATACTCAACTGATTTGTTATTTCCAGCCTAACATAAAGCTGTTCTCCCTTGAGTACAGGTGAGAAGGGTATTAACATATACAGAAGACTGTGGACTAAGATGTTCAGCCCTGACTCCTCCTCTCTCCTTGAGCACTGATGGATCAGTGATGTGCAGCAGGGTGGCATCAGTTTCTGACATTGGCCCTGTGCATTGCAGGGATGCCTGTAATGCAGAAAATCTTCCAGGGCCACTATTTGGCAGAAAAGCATACAATGAGACCAAGAATTTGCCTGTTGTTTCACCACAAAATGATAATAATTTGTGTTCCCTGTGCCTTTTGAAACAAAATTAAAAGGCAAATGCTGAGTTAAAATGTTTTTGTTTAGTGAGCTAATAGGTCATCTAATGCTAAATAGATTAAGAGGTTGGTTTCTAATGATGTGCCATTAATTTTAGCGTTGGCAATTTCTGGAAATGACTAATGTTGGATGGGATCCCAGGGAAAAGCTGAGAGACCTGCTTTCTACTCCACACTTCTGATGCTCTGCCCCACAGACAGTTACTATCCCCTTGTTCCACCAAATGCCTGCTTATAGTCCACCTTACACCACAAAATGTGGTCTCTGTAACAGTGTCTTGTTTTGTCCTAATAACTGTTCAGGAGACAGCACCAGACTTCCTGGACAGGACTGCTTCTCTCTCATGGCAAATTCTGTATTTTGGCAACAGGCCACCACTTCAAAGAAATCAGCTTTACACCTTTGTTCTGGCCTGGAGCCAAGTTCAGCCCTGGTGCAGACCTGCACTAGTCCCCTTCCTGTGCTAGATGCTTCCATTTCCACACCAGCTCAGCTTAGTCCTGTTTGGATCACTAACAGGCTCCTTACTTTCATCTCCCAAGTGAAACAGTTTTTTCCTGCTGTCCAATCTAACCTTCCTAAGCTTCAATTTGTAGCCTCTGCCCCTTGCAAGACTGTTCAGCACTGCTGAGAATAGGTTGATGCAACTGCCCTGCATTATATCTTTGTAACTGGCTTTCAAGAGGAAGGAGAGGAGGGGTAACAAAAGGTGTTAGTAATTCCCTGGAAAGTACAGTGCTTGGTCCAGAAAGGTGTATGGGAACTATTGAGTTTCGACTGCAAAATGTCAAGCAATGCAAAGTTGATTACAGCCTGTGAAAATTAGGCTGCCCAAGGTTTAATACACCTCCATTATCCTAATTTTGACTTTGCTTTCTAGCCTTGAGCTGACTGAAGAAACCTTTGCTGTCCCCTGAGTTCTCCTATATGGCTGCTAATCGTCTGTAGCATGAACAGAAATACATTTAATTTCTCAGTTTCAATTCCTTGAGTTGATTTTTTTTTCACCTGCCACAATCTGAGGGTACTGGGAATTTATCATTTGTGGAGGAACTTGGTCTTGATCTTTGCTTTTGTTTGTCTTCTTCCCCTCCACCTGCATTTTTCTGCTAGAGCAAAGAAGACACATACTTCGTAGTCTTGCACAAAGAAGAAGGAGCTGGCCTGGGATTTAGTGTTGCTGGAGGAATAGATCTGGAACAGAAATCGGTCACAGTAAGTGATGGCTGCAAGTCACTTTTTTGTGAAGCTCACTTTAAAGCAGGCTGGTGATTAGATCAAGTGCTCGTTTATCAAGACTCACTGCAAGTCATTCATGGTCATAAAATAGTGTCTCTCAGAGGCGGCTACATACCATCTGCTACTGAAATCACAGAGTATCTGGGAAGTGTAATTTTTATTATTGGAGATGGATGCCAATTATGTTTTCAGTCTTTAAAAGTCTGTTGCTGGATGGGATTGGCTAGATCTAAATTCTATGCATGTAAAGAAAATTCTGCATGCGGTTGCAGTGCATGCAATCTTTTAGGGGAGATTTTCATTCCCAGCCCTTGAAAGTAAACTCTGTGCAGCGAAGTTTTTGAAGGATTTTGCAAATCCTAAGAATGACTGTTTCAGACCTCAGCCAACATTCTGGATTTCACGTCACAAATTTGTTTTAGTGTTATTAACACCTGTGGCTGGTCAGTAAATGCAGGTTGCTGTTTTGTTTGTTGGGGTTTTTATTTGTTTGTTTGTTTGTTTGTTTTTACAAAGCTTAGGCAGCATTCTGAACCAAAGAATACTGTGTGCCATTAAGTGATGTTGGTGTGTAAAAAGTGATACCAAGCAACTTATACAGTGTTCAGAAGCAGGTTAGTGAGACAGAAAAATCCAAGACAACTGGTGTCCCTTGTGACAATTTCTTTACACAAGGTAGGCATTTAAGTTCTGCCCTGAAAGAGAGAGATCCATTAAGTGCTGAGATTAGAAGGGTATGTCCTCATTCTTTGGGGCCCATCAACCTCTGTAGGAATCTTCTGATTTTCACTCTTAGATAAAACCAATGTAAGTAAATGTATTTTACATTAAGCAGTCATGGAGTTAGAACATGGTCACAGTCTCAGGAATGGACTCTTCTCTCACTACAAAGGTGTTCCCTGTCTCTGGCCCAAACACTTGCAGTGTCAGCTGTGAGCAAGGGGAGGGCTCAGCAGTATCCCACCCCAGGAAGCTCCTCACCTAGAGGTTGGGACACTACCTAAAAATAGGACCTTGAGCTCTCTCAGGTTGAGTAGCTGATGAGGTCTTTCTCCTGAATGCCATTAGCCATGAGACCAAAAGAGCATCAGCTCCTGCTCTTTCCAGATCTTCTTTGTTCAGTGTGTGTAAGGCATGTTTTTCAGGTGGGGAACATTTTGATGTCCTTGACCTACTGGGATTCTGGGTCCCAGCTGGATTTTAGGGTTGGCACTGGGTGCTGAGCTGCTTAGATGGGCTGTTCTGCCCACACTTGGGTGCAGAAACAGAAATGCCTAGTGAGCTTCAAGGCACTGAGGAGCTGAGCATGTGAAGGAAGGCAGCAGATGTTTTGGACATGATCCCTGTATTACACTTACCTCTTGCATTTGGGTGTCTACGTCTCTTATTGAGGCTGTTACTCCAGCTTTGAATGCCTGCTTAGACTGGCTGGAAGTTTATCTCCTTGGATCTGTAGGGATAGGTGCCCATCTCATCATGGCCCTGCAATGAGAGGGAATGGGAGCCAAAAGGCCTCTGACTCCTCAATGTTGGTCTGGCTATTAGGATAAATTCCTAGAGAAAATGCCATGCAGAATTGTGTCCACAGGTTTGCTGCCTTGAACCTTTGCCCTGCAGACCTAGAACTGTGTCCATAGGAAACAGTATTCTGGCTGCTAAAATACAGTGCCTGATGGGCAAGTCTTTAAATACTGGGTCTTGAGTCTTTTAGTCAATTCCGTTCTGTAAATGGCACACATCTAAGTCTCAGATGCACTTGTTGGAGTTTACTCAAAATTTAATCCACTCTGAATAGAGTTTTTTTTTTTCCTCTAGAAAAAAATGCATTTCAAGCCACTAAATCACCCCTTTGCATCTATTAGCGTGATATTTGATCAGCCAAATTGAGATGGACAATTAAATACTTGTACAGCTGCAGTAAGTCAGAGCCTTTCTTTGCACAGATGCTGTGCACCGCTTAGAAGTGTGCATTTGAAAACAGCACAGGATGGATGTCCCAGCTAGTAGGAATTTGGGGACTGGGTATTGCATACCGCAGTGTTGTTCTTGGCGTTTGCTGTAGCACAGATGTGGATTTAACCTGTGTGCCATTTGGAAGTATGTTAATTGAAGAGCTTTGAGGGGTTCAGTGAAAGCATAAGTGATTTATGATACTACATTCTCTAGCTGGTTTTGGTTGTCTTTGGCTTAGAAATGACCATGCAATAATAGCACCTTTTCCTCTGCTTTCCCCCCAGCCCCTAACTGGAGTTCTTGTCCAGTCACTTAGGCCTTAGTATTTGAGGGTGTTCGTTGGAGCAAATGTTGCGTGCTTGATATCCAAGTAGTGGGCACTGATTGCAGACTTTGGTAGGGACTCCATGTTCACGTTGGCTTGTACAGCATTATGTGTGGTCATGAAGCTAAAGCATCCTTAAGTTAAAATCTTTCTTGTAGGTCCACAGAGTGTTTTCAAAGGGAGTGGCATCTCAAGAAGGGACTATTCATCGAGGAGATCTTGTTCTGTCAATCAATGGCAAGTGTCTTGCGAGCTCAGTCCATGGGGATGTCCTGAACGCTCTTCATCAGGCAAGACTGTACAAATACACAGTCGTTGTCATCCAGAAGGAAAAAGACAAAGCAAACAATTCCTCCAGACTTGAGATATCAGCTACTGGCAGAAAATGTGTGGGGTCTGGAAAGGATGTTTCCATGGAAATAGGAACAGGTATGATCTTTGTCCAAGAACAGTTGGAAGGATTCCCTTGTGGAGCGGACTGAAGGGAAAAATGTCCATGTGTTTTAGATTAAAAGCATCTGTGCCTTATGTGATGGAAGGGAGCAAATGAAATTACCTTTAAATTTTATTTGTTCTCTTTGGAGCCTAAACACAGTTTGGGTTTGTTTGTTTTTTTTTTTAATATCATAACAAGGCAAAAATTTAGAAGGACATTTAGGGCCTAATCCAATTTCTACTAAAGTTAGTGAGTCCACGTATTCTTCCAATCCAGGATAAACTCCTTTTAAGTAATAACGGTAGTCAGTGCATGAAAGCAAACAACCAAAAAAGGAAAATAAAAAACAAAACAAAACAAAAAAACCCACAACAACCTCAAAGAAAACCCCAAGCTGTGCAGTTTGTTATGCATAGGGACTAAACTTTGTAATAGCAGGTTTCATACAGTTTCTACAAAAAAAAAAAAAAAANAAAAAAAAAAACCAGAAAAAAATATTTTGATATTACAGTAAATGGAACTAAGCCAAATCTAAGTCAGCCATCCCATAGGAAGCGAGGAATTAATGGCTTAAATGGTAATGTATCAGTGGAATAGTAAGTTCCCGTTTGGGAACAAGACAGCATTTCACCATGAAGGCTGCACTTGGGGTGTTACAAACAGACCTCTCAAATTTTTTTTTTGTAGAATTAAGACACAAAACCCTTTGGTACCTGTCTGTATGCTGCTGCTTCAGGAGCAGGGGGTGACCTGCCTTAGTCCTGCACTGCTGCAGTGTCCCTGGGAGGGAGTGGGCAATGGTTACAGTTTATTGCTGAGAGGTTTGATGATGTGGCTTCCAATACCAGGCACTGAGCTCAGACCACCCCAAACCAGGACATGGAGCAGCCACATACCCATTTTTAACCTATTGGCTGTAATTGTTACTGGTTTGTTTTTTTCTTTTGCAGTTTTTATTGGTTTATGCTTTCACTGAGTTTTTATAATACAGCTTAAGAGAAATAGGAAGCACTTTGTAAATGAATGGATCAGCCTCTCTGGAATTGCTCCCATGGATATTATATATGTAATTATTTCAGAATCCCTTTCTACCCTAAACCCCATGCGTCCTGCAGGTTGACATATGCAGAATATCTGCTGGGTGCAGGCACTAGGGGGCAACATTATCTCATGAACCACATAGTACTGGGTTATTAAGAATATAATTCCATCCTGCAAGGCAAAGCACATCTTCAGATCTTTTATATAACATTTAAAATTGCTTGAGATAATGGTAGCAGTAATTTGTGATAACGTGGACTGCATGATTTTTACATTCACACAGGGCAAAGAGGGTCCTGTTTTCCAAAATCATAATTTTTCTTTTCCTCCTAAGCAAAATCATACTTTATGTCAGCTACAGCAATATTGTGTTCTAAACATATCTGCTATGTAGGAGGCAGGATGCACCTACAGGTAATTATGGTTATTGCCATAGGTATGAGACCAGAAACAATTATTCACAGTAGTGAGTGATTACAGACTTTTCCTTAAGAGGATGGAACATGTTTGTTTAATGTAATGTTTCATTCATTACTGTTACTTAAAAAGATGTGGCTCATTGAATAAGCAAGTAGGAACAAATGAAAGACAAAGAAATGCTCCCCACTCACTATTTTTGTAATTTTTCAGTTGTTTAGAGTCTTTGCTAAGTTTGCTAAGCTTTGATTTTGCCACAAAAATAATGCCTTGGCAGGTTTTTGTTGAACATGAAAAATTAAAATGTCTCTGTACATAAATGTGTTTTGTACTGTCTCCCCATCACAGCTGCAGTAATACACATTCACTTCTGAGAAACTGGGTGACTAGAGCATGTTCTAGCCTTAATATGAACTGAACTCTGAATTGCTCTGTCACGGCAGCAAAACCAAAACACAACTTGCAATTTACTGTTAACTGCGTAACAAGATGCTATGTATATTCTGTCATAGATCCAAACCTGGATATGAATGATGTCATCTGCATAGAATTATTGAAAACTTCTGCTGGCTTGGGATTCAGTCTTGATGGTGGAAAAGCTTCCATTGCTGGAGACAGGCCCTTGCTTGTAAAAAGAATATTTAAAGGTACTACAAGCATGCAGTGAATATTATCACAGTTTTCTTTTTGTGCATTGTACAGTCATTTTAATTCTTGGATTTGATGGGGTTTTTTTGAAGCAAGGATGGTTTTTGTGAGCCTCGTTCATTACCACTTACTAGCCAAAGTGGTCAGCAAAAAAACCACTCCTGGGAATGGCTAGGGATTGCATCTGCTAGTAAATGTTTGTGGAGCAATCTGATTTACTAAATATGATGCAGTTCCTTCCTGGGCTCGTCTGCTATTCTAGACATTAAATTACGGCAGCAGTTTCGTATGTAAAGGTTTGAGAAGTTCATGCCTTATCTGATTCTCTTTTCTAAGAGAAGCACAGTGCAGATAATCAGTGTGGTTCCAAAGCACCATCCTGCATTATACCCTGTTATTCATTTTACCTATTTCTTTCCTTTGTTTTTTGGGTTTGTGGAGGTTTTTTTGTTGTTCAGTGGTTTTTTGCTTGGGTTTTTTTTTGTGGTTTTTTTTTTGTAGATATCAGTATTAGCTTATGCCAAGAATATGTGATGTTCGTGTTCAGAAACTCTTGGATATTTTGTTTTTCAGCAGGTAGTTAAACTTACATGAACCATGTATAGAAAGGAAACCAATACCACAGCTATGCTATGATTTTAATATGTCTTAGTCTGGAATTCAGATTAGTGAAAAATATAGTACATTCTAAAGGAAGCTGAAACTCTCAATGAGGCTGTGGGTGTGCAGCATTTTTACAGGATTACTTTTCAGTGGTTTATCCTCTCATCAAGGAAAAATACCAAATGGATATTTGCTGAAATGCTTATCAATTTCTCTGTGGGTGTTTGTATTCCTCTCTTTAGAAATCGATTCTGAGGGTAAAAGTGTGTTTAATTTATGAGCTCATTAATTTATATCATTAGATACAATGTTTCTGTCTTCTCTGTGAACACTGATGTTAGATAAATTATCATTACAGAAAGCATACTTTCATCAGCAGTGAAGGGTATGCCCCTCCCTAAGAGCTGTTTCTGTGTCTCATGTGTTTGTCCTAAGTTTGCTACCTGTGTTTGTGTCGTGGTTTAGCCCCAGTCAGCAACCAAGCACCACGCAGCCGCTCGCTCACTCCCCCCACCCCTGTGGGATGGGGGAGAGAATCGGAAAAGTGAGGAAACTCATGAGATAAAGACAGTTTAATAGGGAAAGAAAGAGCCACGCACGCAAGCAAAGCAAAACAAGGAATTCATTCACTGCTCCCCACGGGCAGGCAGGTGTTCAGCCATCTCCAGGAAAGCAGGGCTCCATCACGCGTAACGGTTCCCTGGGAAGACAAACACCATTGCTCCCAATGTTCCCCCTTCCTTCTTCTTCCCCCAGCTTTATATGCTGAGCATGACACCATATGGTGTGGAATGTCCCTTTGGTCAGTTGGGGTCAGCTGTCCCAGCTGTGTCCCCTCCCAGCTTCCCGTGCACCCGGCACAGCATGGGGAGCTGAAAAAGTCCTTGACTAGTGTAGGTGCTACTTAGCAACAACTAAAACATCTCCGCATTATCACCACTGCTTCAGCACAAATCCAAAACACAGCCCCATACTAGCTACTACAAAGAAAATTAACTCTATCCCAGCTGAAACCAGGACAGTTTGATTTGTTCATCCCTGGGTTTTACAATCTACTGCATTATCTGGTTATTACCGTGTTAAAATTCTGTTTGAGAAAATACATCCATGCCACATACCTCCTGTTATTCTTACAGCTACAGAGATAACATACAGCACATTTCATGCACTCATGCCGCTTCCTTCAAAAACAGACATTTTTTCTGTGAACAAGGATTTATCTTGGTTAAAATAACATCTTCTGTGAGATGCAGCATGGGGTAGATTCCTAGAGCTGAGTTGAACATAAGTGACTTGTCCCAAAATTTCCACTGTTGGAAAAATGGTTTATTTGTTGTTCGTCACAGTGGAAAGCAAATTTTTGTGGGGTTACTTTTTTTTGTCTTTACACTGACTTTTTTCCCCTTTTGCTCCTAGGTGGTGCTGCAGAGCAATCTGGAAACATAGAAACTGGAGATGAAATTCTTGCTGTTAGTGGAAAATCGTTACTTGGCCTCATGCATTACGATGCCTGGAATATTATTAAATCTGTGCCAGAGGGCCCTGTTCAGTTACTAATTAGAAAACACAGAACTTCAGTGTGATGGAAGTACTACATCTAATCACGCTTGCTAAGATAAAACATTTAAAACTGGCTAGAAGCTGTCTTTGTTTCTAAAGCCACCCAGAAGTGTCTTAATGCTCTACAGAGAGGTGCTAAGACCCTTGGAGAACCACTGAGCAAGCATGGAATGAGCATCATAAAATCTCACCTAATTATCGGGGATGAAGGAAGCCAAATGTTAGAGACTTTTTTTGTATTATGTGGCAGTTTTAATGGAACTTTAAGACCTCTCCTGGGTTTGGTTTAAAGTATTTTGACTGAGATAAATAACACTGTGCCTGTCCCTGATATTTTTAGTATCTGCAGAGCATTGTGAGTATAACTTGTTGGTTGCCATCCTGTTGACAAGGATGGGTGTTTAGACTGTACTGTATCACTTAGCTGTAATAAGACTTCAGGTCACTTAATTAGGGTCTGGTCCTTTTTTGTTGTAATAAGAGAATGTCTGGAACAATCTCACTTTATTCTTCTAAGTGCAGTTTTGCTAAAAAATGCATGACAAAAGAGTATAATTTTGCACAACTTTTATGCCTAAGACAAGAGCATTTTATTGCAAAGCTGAAAAATCTTCTTAAAACTGGTGAACTAACTCAGCATCCACCACAACTGAATCTGCTCTTAGGTGCAACTTGTATCTGAGAGTGCTCAGCATTAATGTGGTAGAAATCTGTGAGCAGGAATATCATGTCCAAATAATAGGTGATTGTCCACCAAGGTGTAGACTGAGTTGTTGTGATCAAAACAGGAGCGATAAAAATTGGGGTCTAAATTTTCAAATTTAGGCTTCTAATGTTAGGCACCTTTGAAATATGTATATTTTTAAAAGGGGGATAATTTCAGGTGCTGACTACTTGCAGATCCCACAGACTTCAGCAATCGCTAAGTACGTCTGAAAGCTGGGCTGCAAGAGGTTTAAGACTACCTGGCTTGAAACACTCAAGCTAGAAAATGGTGGTCTATGAATGGGGATTATAACAGATTAAATCTGAACTGGCCATATTTGTGGTGGCTTTTAATCGCTCTTTTTTGTTTTCTCCTGTTCAGTATTTATTTTTACTTGTGTGAGAGTGGGTGAGGATGTGTGTGGAAGACGTAAGGGCACCCGACTGTGTCAGGAATGGGCTGATGCTGAGGGTTCTGAATGGTGAAATTGGAAACTGTTTGTGTAGATGGGAGAAACCATGATGTTAGATACAGCAAAAGTGGAAGGGTTGCAATGCCGTGGGTGCTTAGTTTGGATTTTCTCACCTCTACTCACAGTAGAGGCATCAGTAGCGGGCCATGCTGCTGAGTGTTATTTATAGTCTGCTGTTTTGGGAGGAGAGTGTATGGGTGCAAGAGATTAGACTCTGTTATTTCTCTTCCTACATCTGGGATAGCTAAACAACTTAGAAGAGATACAGGAGGAAATGGGCCAGTGTCCTTATCAGCTGAGAACAAGTTGTTTGTTCCAGAATGCTCAGGTTTTTGTCACGTTGGGCTGGTGACCACTTGCAGCCAACATGCCCAGGGTGAAGAGCTTTCAGCCTGGAGCTGGTCCAAATCCAAAGTGCTGCCTACATTTATAGTGAGCCAAGACACTGCGTGGCTGTTACAAAAAGGTTTGGGTTTGTCATGTGGCCCTACCCCAAGATCATACTATAGTTCAGTTCATTTACATTTATTCAACAGTGCTTGGAGCGATTGCTTCCAGGTTAGCGGAGCACTTGGTTTGGTTCATTTCTGTGACAGCTTCATTAGAGTGCAGCTTGTGATGTGCAGAGGAAAATTCAGTTCTGCGAGGCAACCTGAGACCAGGCGAGCAGAAAAGCTGTGCAGTGTTTGCCTAAAAATAAATAGATTTCATTCTTCTTCAGTGATGTATTAGCATGTCAATCCAGGGAGAGATGCAGCTTCTGGTTGCAGGAAAGGCAATACTGTACATAGTCCTACAGCTGCTTTGCCTGCAGGGTTTCTCTTGAAACTAATTCAGGTTCAGTGCTGTGAAATGACTGTGGAGTTGGGTCCCCTGCGACCCCGAAGCTCAGCCGCCCTGTTGGGACTGGCCCTTGCCTCCGGTCACCTCCGTGGTGGGCGAGGCTTCAGGAGGATGCAGCACTCGGGGTGGGAGGACCACACCAAGGTTGCAGGCCTCTGCTGGGATGAAAGAGATTACCCCTGCATATTTGCTGAAGAACAGGGAGAAGGCATTTGGCAATGACGATTAAATGGTGAGGCCTTGTTCAGGAATGACCAAAATCTGACTGTAATAGCATGTATAATAGATACATAAAATGCATGTGGAATTTAATGCAGCGTAGTGAATACAGACCTGTATATGTATAATTACGTACAAGTGCAGTACTGACTTTTTGCTACTTTAATGTGGTAAATCACAATTGTGTTTTAGGAAATGGCATTTTTTTTTCAGTCCACAGTTTAAAATTGGAGGTTCCGACGCAGGGAGGCATATGTCTCCCTCACTCCTAAGGCGGTGTGAGCTCAAAGCTGAAGTTTTCATTTTGTAAATTAAACTTAATTTGAGGTGTCTTAAGATGATACGTGGTGAATATTTTCAGACGCTTATTTGCAGGTACTGTTCATTGTGAGTGATTTAGAAGGCTTTCATTTTTCAGTAATCGAATACTGTTCAGTATTTTATTTTACATGCACGTAGATATATGTTGGCTCTCGCAAAGAGAGGTGGGGATTTTTGTGTGTGATTCAGTAGTGGCTATAATTTAAAAGATAGGTTTAATGTTTTAAGTCTGATAGTTAGTATGGGTAGAATGATACACTTCTCTACTAACATTACAGCAAGAAAAAGAATTGTATTTAACCCTGATTGTTTCTGTTCCTGAAAATACTTTTTTTTTGTGAAAGAACAAGAAACACCTTTACTGATGCTGCCAGTGTTGTTGTGATTACAGTAGCATTTCCTGATGTCTCTGTTGGGATGACATTCCCCATAAAAGCCCAGGATTTATGCAACATGGGTCTGCTTTATTACAAACAGGATGGGTAGACCAAACAGATGCAGTGAACCTTTGGTTAGCACCTGGAAAGTAAATATTATTTTTCTGAGAGCCTGGTCACACCAAAATGACAGAGGGCCTTGCATTAGCACATCAGTATTCAGTAGGTTCACAAGCATTTTTGGCCTTGCTGTTTGCATATCGGTCCCCACAGTGATTCTTTGACATGCTGGAGGGTTGGCCAAGCTCTAGGAGAGCGGTGACTCTCCAGAGACTCGCAGCTGCATCTTGGAATACCAAAAAATCAGGATGAAATTACAGATTTGGTCCACAACTCTTCACCAAGGACCTGAAGGCATTCCAGATAAGGTGAATTTGCTCCTAGGTGGGGAAGGGCTGGTGGAGGGCTTTGCCGCTTCCAGGCTGGGGCAGCTCAGGGTGTACATCCTGAAAGTGAGGGTGGGCTCTGGTGCAATACTGCCATGGCATATTCTGCAGCCTTTTGTACCTGGAAGCTCTTTCCAGTTTCTGTGGGGACTGCATCTGTATTAAAAACAGATTAGGCCTAAATTAGGGAGGAACATCTGATCATTTTCTTGCTAAAAACAAAAATAGCAGGGCAGATAAGTATTAATAAACTGTTGAGTGATTCATATTTTCTAATGACCCTCACTTAAAATTAACCCTAGTTAATGTTCTGCAGTTGTTCTTGTCAAAATCTGAAGGAACTACTCCCAGATGGAAATGTTTGCCTGCTTTTACATTTAGGGTATGTAAATGTATACGTGGAAATATTGGTGAGGAGTAGACTAGATCATGTGAGAAATTGGGATCCCACTCTAGGTAGGTTTTGTGTGTTAGGCTGATACACTTCTTGTATGATATTGTATATTTACACTTTTATTTATATAAATAAAACATCTTTTGATGAAAACTGATTAATATGCCTTGTATATTATAAAATAGCGAGTGCAATAACATGAAATAGATTGTACATTTTTTCAATTTGCTGTCTCTGTTATGTAAATCTGTATCTCCATAAACTGTTTTGTTTGGGTTTTTTAGTGATTTTGAAAATAAATGGTATCCTTAGTACTCCTCTAAATATCTTTTCCTGTTAAGCCAAAGTCTGTCTGGTCCACAGTTGGAACTGGCATTGCAGGGACAAGGTTGTCCTGGAGAGCACAGTCAAGGACTAAGTGTTAAAACGCTGTCCACATGTGCATGTAAGCTAGAAGTAAAATATCACCCTCTAAGAACTGTTATTCAGTGTGAAGAGAATTAAAGCGTATAAGGAGTGTTAGAAGGTGTTTTTTAGGATCTGCTTTGGTGTCTTGGAAGATGCGCTTTGCTTTTGCCTGCCCCTGTGCAAGGAAAATACAGAGGGCAAGGGTGAAATGCAGAGTTTTCATTAAAAGCAGTTAGTCTCTGGAGCATGTTGCCTATAAACTGTACCTGCTGCCTGGCCCCTGGGCTATAAGAGAATGAGTTGTTTGTGTAGGGAACATGTATATACAACTAGTCCTAGACTGGCGCTTTGTTGTTGTCTTCTACCTACCCAGGGGATAAACTCCCCTCCAAAACACCAGTGAGCCGGTGGTGTGGGCTGCTGGCGTTAACTGCTCTGTGGATGGAGTGGAGCTCATAGTGGGAGGTGAACACCACAGCCTCCAATCTGGGAAAGTCTGTATCAAGTGGTCTACCTCTTCACAGGCACAGCTGGCTTCACCACGCAAACCTGCCTCCCAGAAAGATGAGTCAGCCAGGCATAGTCTGGACGCCCTCCCCTCAGCTGTTCTGACATGGGGAATGCCAGAGGCACCCAAAATTCCATGCTGCTGGGCAGTGGATGGACACATCAGCTGGTCACTGCACGTTTGGCTGAGCTAGAGGAAGGAGCTTGTGAGTTAAGGGTTTATATTCATATTGCAAGCCTGTGTGCATTGCTCCGTGTTTGAGTGCTGGGTTGGGCACTTGTGGCAGTGGCAGCAGCAGCGCAGCTGGAAACTCCCACCCAGCTCACACCACAGCGCAGTCCTGCCTTCTCAGTGCATGCATGGTACTCACCTGTGTATCTCCTGCCATGCTTTGCAAACCTCACGGTTTCCTCTGGTGCACGATGCTGCCCGAAAGGGCCAGTTGGGCTTTTCTGTGAGGGGAGGAAGGCATTTGCTTTCCTGTGCCAGTGGCACGGGTGGCATTTCACTCATCTCCAGGCTTGTGCCCCAAAAACTGCTGTGTTTGCTTTCGGTTTCATTCTCTGGGTGCTGTGCTGAGAGCATGCAAGAGAGCAAGAGTCATGTGAGGAGGGAAAATCCCTGGGGCTTCTGCTGAATCACCCAATGGCGGGTGGCGGGAAAGACAGCACACTGGGCTCCCATCCTGGTCCTGCCCTGCAGATGCTGGGGCCCTTTCACAGAATCACAGAACGGTGGGGGTTGGAAGGGACCTTGAGAGATCATCTCATCCAATCCCCCTGCGTGAGCAGCACACCCAGAGCACGGGGCACAGGACCGCGTCCAGGCGGGGTGTGAATGGCTCCAGGGAAGGAGACTCCACAGCCTCTCTGGGCAGCCTGGGCCACTGCTCTGGCACCCGCACAGGAAAGGAGTTTTTCCTCATATTTAAGTGGAACTTCCTGTGTTCCAACTTGTGCCCGTTGCCCCTTGTCCTGTCATCGGGCACCACTGAGAAGAGTCCAGTCCCATCCTCCTGACACCCGCCCTTCAGATACTTTTAAACACTGATAAGGTCCCCCCTCAGTCGTCTTTTATCTAGGCTGAACAAGCCCAGGTCTCTCAGCCTTTCCTCATAAGAGAGATGCTCCAGTCCCCTGATCATCTCCATAGCTCTCC
>VZTV01014785.1:22682-36618 GCA_013400875.1 Anhinga rufa
GGGGGGAGGAGGGGGGGGGCTTAGGTGAGAGGAGATGCAGGCGTGGGATGGGCTTGCGGTGGGCCGGGAGAGGTGGAGGGATGGGGTTTGCACCCTCTGGGCAAGAAGAGCCGGCGGGGTGGGGTGGGCTTGCCCTAGGCCCCGAGGGAATGGCAGGAAGATGTGCCAGGGGAGGTTTAAGTTCGGTATTAGGAAAGGGTTCTTCCCCCAGAGGGTGGGGGAGCCCTGGAACAGGCTCCCCAGGGAGGCAGTCACGGCACCCAGCCTGGCCCACTTGGACAAAGCCCTCAAGACACATGGTGTGAATTTTGGGGTTGTCCTGTTGCAGGGACAGGAGTTGGACTCGATGATCCTTGCGGGTCCCTTCCAACTCAGGACATCCTATGATTCTGTGATTCTAGGCAAGGAGAGGTGGGAGGGTAGGTTGGGCTGTGCTGGTGGTGGTGGTGGTCCAGGAGAGATGGAAGGGATCTGCTTGTGCTGAGGAAGAAGAGGTGGAGGGATGGGGTGTGCGTGGACAAGCAGAAGCAAGGAGTGCAGTGTGCTTGTGGTGAGCCAGAAGACATGGAGGGATGGGTCTATCTGTTCCTAACTAGGAGATGCTCCTGACACAGTCCTGTGTTATTCAAGGTGATGGCAACCTTGGCCTTGAACAAACCATAGGAAAACAAGCTGGCCCACCTCATGTGCCATTTGCGAATTAAGGCCACACTCCTGCTGCTGGATCCTCCCCGTGGCGGTGCCTGCACGGTGTGTCGCTAGCTGACACACATCAGGGCACGCTTATTTGCCCTTGCTGTAATTTTAGACGATGCTTTTTACAAGAAACAAGAGCTGGAGTTATAAAGTCGCCCTCATGAGTTTGTGATCGTTGTACAGTGTTGGGAAAGCTGCCAGTGGTATGTAAATCATCTGCCTCATGTCTCATGGAGAGTCAATATTTGGTGCAGTGGCACATAGGATGGACTTCTGGTTTTAGGGGGAAATGAAACAGCTTGACATAAAAAAAGCACAGATGGGCCAGACATAACAAAGAACTGATTTGTGGCTGAAAGCCAGTAAATGCCCACCTTTCCCATCAAAACACAGCTTCAAGAAGGAAAAGATGTTGCAGTGTAATACAGACCCACAAGCAGCTGTCAAGAAGCTCCTTTCTGTGGGACAGGACCCTCTGAAGTCAAGTGTCTAGAAACACTGATTACTTTGAAGTCTATTAGAAGAGGAAACGTTCACCAGCTCAGCCCAGAAACCCTTTCCCCCGTGTATTTCCTGGAAGTGATGGCACACCTGAAACAGGGCTCAGATTTCTCTCCCTGTGGACGAAACCCCACCCCATCAGTGCCTGGCAGAAGGCAGTGGGCACAGTGTTGCTGTGCAGCTGGCATATGATGCTCAGGGCTGCATCCCATGGCCATAGCCTGACGGCTGCTCCATGAATCATGGCAGCCCCTTTAGGACACCAGCATGGAGGGTTGGGGTGCTTACCGAGACCCCCACATGCCCCCAGTGCTCTCAGTGCTCATCAGTCCCAAGTACAGGGAAGGTGCTCATGAACTCAGGCCACGGGGAAGAGGGGCACACCAGTCCTTTGCACTGCTGAGCACATGCATGTTATTTTGCTTTTTTATTTTGCTTGTTTAGGCAGAGCAAGGCATGACATGGGGCTCGTTCTTCGTTGTGAATTCAGAGACAGATATAATACTTGGGTAAATTATCTAAATGACTGCTCCTCCAGTGAGGCCAAAAACAAATGAACCTCAATCCTATCCTGCTTGGCAATTCTTCCTCAACCAAAAGAGGGATATCTTTAAAGACAACTTCTCCCCATATCTTTGTGGCAACACAAAGAGATGGGCCCTTCTTTTGGGCATATATGGGAGAGGAGATGCTTTCCTATCAGGGCAGCATCACAGGCATTCATTGATTTCATTTATTTTATTTTAAAATAGTTGTGGGGTAATAAGAACAGTGGGGGATTTCAGTGTATAAAACAGGTTAATAGGCCCACCTGTGAGCTGGAGTATCTGACATGCTGATCTCCCCCATCGCTGCGGTCAGAGCCACGTATCTGAGTGCAGTGGTGGAAGGCAGGAAGCCCCACTGTTTAAGAGGGGAGCTGACTTGCACCAGTTCCAGATCTGCCCCCNTTACTGGTGTGTGAGGGCTTTACTGGTATGTGACAAATCACAGCCCGTTATGGTGGGAGCAGCACACAGCAGGGTCGCTGCCAATTACAGGATTGCACAACACAGGCAGAGCAAAAAACAGTCCAGTGTGGTTTCAAGCCACCAGCGAGCTCTGATGTTTTTCTGTTTCGGTTCCCTTAAATAAAGTGGTTTAACTGTGGGAAGCACAGCCCTCTGGGAAGCTGCTTTACCGGAGCAGCTCCCAAAGCTATTTCTTGCCATGGCTCCACCGAGCAAGACCACAGGTCCCAGGTGGGCACAGCCATGGCAGGGAGCACAGCAGCAGCCCAAGGAGCACAACCCCATTGGAGCAGCCTCCCAGTTTATTTCTGTTTAACACCATTTAAAGTTAGCACAATTACACAGCTGAGAAGAGAGACTCATCTTGAGATAACATGCCCAGGGCTTTGCCAGTGCCTGGGCAATGCGGCCTAACCAGGAACATATGGGAAGCCAACACGTGATGAACTCGCAGTATGAGTAACACCGGCAGGCAGCCTTGCTGAAAGGAAATCAAATGTTGCAGAAACGAAATCAAGAGTAGGAGAGTTTTTTGTCTGAACTCAGTAATTTGTGCTGAATCAGCTTCAACCTGTTTCTTTGCCTCCCTGTAAGGTCTTAAATAAATCTCTGATACTGCTTCATTATTGGAGTTCATCTTCTCATCTTCCCAAGGCTGTCTGGTGTTGACAGCTCTTGTGTTGTGCTGACTGAGAAACTGTTCGTTTCTCTCTCTCCCTTTTCCTGTTTCTGCAGACTGCAGAGTCGGCAGTTCCTGTTGATCCTCGCAGGTCCCGGCACCCGAGCAGGAAGCTCGGCTCTATTGTCAGGAGCACAAACCAAAGGTCATTTCAGGAAGGCGCGGCAGGGTGTGACCACGCTGAGCGAGGGTGATGATGGCCTCAGCAGGCTTTGGTTTGTTGTTTTTTTTTCATTTCTTAAATCACTCTAACTCACTTGTTTGCTCTTCTCTGGCACCTTTCCTCCAGGGATCCCTCTCACGGTTACAAGTAAAGCTTCATGAAACCTCAAGCCTTAAACATTAATCTCAATCTCACTTTTCAAGGAAATCCTTCAAGGAAATACAGGCTTTGTTCTGTTTTGTGACTTTCTGGTGGCAGCTACAGAAAAGCTTCGGCCTCCAGTTGCTGCTGCTGTGCTGCCAACACCTCCACTACGGTGATGGAAGAGGTTAATGCAGATCTAAATTGTTAAGTGAAATACTGCAGCTAATTTGACTTTGAGTTGCTGGTGTGATCCAGCACCAGAGGAAAAGAAACTAAGGAGACTTGCCTGCCCACTGCTCATATGTAACCCTCACTTGCACAGGTCTTAACTGCTGTTTAAATATTAACTAATGGCCCTACCACTAATTCCTATACTCTCCCCAATGCTCTTCTCACTTGCCTGCGCTTCCTTGAAAGCTTAAAGATAAAATTTTCTTAGCAAAAGGCAAAACTGCACTGCTTGTCATGTATTGCAGTGCTCTGTCACTGGCGGGAAGGATAAACACCCACCTTTTCCTCTGCAACCACCTGTGTGCCAAGCAGGCAGCATTAATTAATTACTTCGAAAATGCTTCTGAAAGATGAGTCATGTGTGTCTGATCTGGTGCCCACCAAAGCCAGGGTGGGCAAAGCAGTTTCCTACTGAGAGCAATAACCTTTGGTCAAGGATGGGGTTGGATAGCAGAGCCTCTCTATGTTATAGCTGAAGTGGAAGTGAGTTTATATCAACTGCATGCCCTTTATCAAGGAGTAACTGTGAGGACACTTAGCTGACTGAATTTTACTGGTCACAGGTTGTTATACAGTCAATTCTAAATTAGCCAGGGCAGATTATCTGGTGAGCTGAATTTTCTGTGAAAACAGAAAGCAAAGACACTGCAGGTGGCAACTTGTAAGGTCATTTCTGATTCAGCCCATTGGTAGCCACCAAAAAAGCTTTCCAAAGAGCTAAAAGGGATGTAAGAGCAGGCAACATTTGCTAGGCAGTTTGTTAAGTGGGTTTTAGCACTCATGAAGATGACAATATCCTCATAAAGGCCAGTCTTTGCAACTGCTATCCAGAAGAAGTAGGTATTAGTAAAGTAAATATTGGCTACGGTCCCTGTTTATCAGGCTGGTGGAGTATTTGCTGAAGAGCTCTCCTCTGTGTGCGTAGGTGTCTTTGCAAATGCCAAGCATACTGTTAGCACAGCTGCACCATCACTGCTGGGTTTTTGCAGAAGTCCTTCCTTGGATGGCAACTATGGTTATTTTCTGTCTTGCTATCTTTGTTGAGAATTTGAATGTGCTCCATTTCTGGAATTCTTCATTGCTTGCTGGTCTGCCAGACCTTTTTCAGGCTCTGGCTACCTCCTGTTTCCCCTGTTCCCTACACCTCCTCTGCACTTTGTCATAATTTTTGTGTATAGTCAAGCAGCGGGTGTGGGATTGAAAAAAATGGGAAATCCCATGTGTGAGACACTTGGCGCTTTCCTGGCATGACGGTGCCTTGCAGCTGAGGCGGCAATCTGGTAACCCATGCAGGGTTCACTACCAGTGACTTGCTTCAAATCACTGAAGTCTAATGGGAGAATTAAGGAATCCAAATGAACTTTGCTGGACACTGGCATGGATACCTGAGATTCCTAGTCTGGCACCGAGCTGATCCTCAGTGCTGCAGTGTCTCTCCTGTACTCTTCCAACGCTCTTTGACTGGGACAGGAGCTATTTTGCATGGTTAAGAGATTTTCAGACTATTATGAATGATATTTTCTCTGTGCCGGGTTTTGGAAATGCTTTGTTTGAATAATCTCCAATTGGACAAAGAATCAGTTAGTCCCCCTGAATCCCACAAAGCAGATTTAGCTTAGGGCAAGATTGAATTTAGCAGGGAGATTGAACATAAGGCAAAAGGTGAACAGAATAGCAGAAAGCAGGACTGATTCAAGGTGGGACACTATATTTTCTGAAGCCTTCTCCTCTGAAATTTTTGGGCTTAAGTGCTTTATTCACACTGCTTTATAGAGATTAGACCCCTACATTTGGAAAAGGCAGATGGTATGTTCAGCATTATAAGAAAGTGTAATAACTCCTCCACAACTTGAATTGTCAGTGATGTGTATGAATAAGAAATCAGGTGTGTTTCATTGGGGATCTTGGGCCCATGTCTGCTGTAACAAGGAAATAATGAGGATATGATTTGGGCTTCATTTCAAAATTTCTGTTTAGGAAAAAAAGGCACAAAAGTATGAGACTATATTTTGGATAGATCATCACAGCTCAGACCTCAGGATCTGGCAGGAGTATGGGAGCAGGCTGTGCCCTCACCCCACACATGCAAACACACACACTGCCAAGATATACCCGTTTTGGGGTGCTCCGGTGAGTACCAGCTGCCAGAACATCACCGGGGGAAGCTGTACCTCTTCCATTTCAGGATCTGCATGCTGCATTGTGGCAGTGTGAAATCTGGTATACCTCTCTATATGAAGGGTCCCTATGTAGGCTGCGCTGGCTGAGAAGTGGGGCAGACTGGAATTGTGGCTTTGTGAAAGCTGGCAGGGTGACCACAGACTGTGAAGGCAGAGGGACCACTTGACTCATCACTAGACTGAAAACAGAGTTGGTATGGGAAGGCTGACAGCATCCCATGTTGTAAGGTAGTTTCATTTTAAAGCTTTGCCTCTGATTGTGCTGAAATGAGTTCATTTCCTTTTCGGTTTTGTTTTTCATACGTAGAAGCATACAGGGAGGGGGGAGAGTGTGGCTTTTGCTTCTTGTTCTAAATGGGAGAGAAAACAAAAACCCTCCCTGGAGATGGAAAGTCCCCTACAGTGGCTCTGCAGATACAGTGCAGGAACTTTAGGCACAAAGGGCTGCAAGAAGAAATCACAGAATCACAGAATGGTAGGGGTTGGAAGGGTCCTCTGGAGATCATCTTCTCCAACCCCCCTGCTTGAGCAGGTTGCACAGGACTGTGTCGGCGGCAATGACTTTGCACGGAAACAGAAGGAGGCTTGTTCTTTCCTGCCATAAAGTGCTTCCTCTGGGCTCTCAGTGCTTCCTTTAAAGGTGTGAGCCGCTTGTAGAGAAGAGAAGGACATGCTGGATGTGGCGGGACAGAGTGGTCAGGTGCAGACAGGAGTGCTGTCCTCCCTGAGTGCCCATCTATTACCGTGCTGACCTAAGATCCATCCAGTTCTTGACTTCAGGGGAGCCAGGCTGTGGGGAGCAGCTCCATGTAGCACCACCGACTGTAACTCATAATGTCCCCTTTGCTAAATGAACACCACATTTGAGATCCTGCTTTTGTTTCCAGGTGACATCAGCGAAAGCAAGACCAGCACAGAGCTGGACGCGTTTGATGTCCACACTGGCTCTGAACATGGGTACAAACTTCTCCCATACATCCACAGTCATGTGCCTCCCTCCCTCCCAGCAGGCACACTTTTGGCTGTGAGTGTGCTGCTGTGGGGTGTCAGTTACTGGTGGGAGAGGGAAAGCTGCTGGTGTGACCTTTGGCATTAAGAACACAAACAAACAAGTCAGAAATAAGAAGTCTCCCTTCAAGGGTTAGGACACCGTGTTCTTCCTCACGAGAGATTCTCTGCAGATACACCAGCTGGCTCCAAGGGGTATAAAGGAGAAGTAAATAGGGGAAACAGGAAAAAGGGTTTTGCACTTGACAACAACAAAGTATTTTTTGCACTTTACAACCTGTTTCTATTCTCTGGGCCCTCTGTGTCTTAGGAAGGTCCCCGTGTCAGCTGCTCGCTGCCTCCCTCCTGGGTCTGAGTGCCGTGTGCCTGCCCTGTGCCCCTCAGCAGGGCTGCGACCATCCCCACCTGCTCCACATGTGCAAGAGAGGCACGGAGGAGCACAGATGCCCAGAGGGAGGAAGCAGAGGGGTATCACGGTGAGGAAGTGTGTGGGCTGCGTCCCACAGGCAGGAGTGTCTTGATTTTGCTTGGCGGCACCTTGGGTTGCATCATGCTTTGTGGTCATGACACCATCCTCCCTCTCCATTTCATCATCCTGCAGTGGGCAACGAGGTGGAGCTGGGGGAGGGCACATGGGCTGTGAATCTGCAAGTAGCTCTTAATCTGCAAAAACAGAAGAAGCTGGAGGGAGAGGAGGGTTGTTGGGGTTTTTGTTGTTATTTTTAACACACGGCAATTTAATTGTCAGATGGTGGCAGGAGTCTGGCAGGGCATGGCTGGTGTGACCAGATTGTGTCTGTGGTTATGGCAGAGCACAGTAGCAGGCAGGGGGAGGCGAGGGGAGCACTGTGCTGAGGAGGTGACAGAGGACCTCCAAAGGGGCAAGTGAAGGAGGAGCCTCCCCAGACAGGCACCAGCCACTGCCCACTGCCCTGCAGCTCTCAGGGGTGCCAGGGACAGTTTTGCAAAATGGAGTCAACGGGACCCTGATGAATGAGTCATGTGTGGTGGTTTGCTGATAAGGTGTTATGGGCACTTTCTGTGTCTGGACCACAGTGCTGTGGGCACAGGTGTCTGGGGGAGATGCTCTGAAGGTGCCTCCTGAGCACTCAGAGGAGCCAGCAGGGTGCCCTGAGGAGCAGGCGCCCCAGGAGGTGCACCAGTGAGCAGGGGCAGGGTGGGATGTTCCATGCCAGGAGGGCTATATGGTCCCACTCAGCATGGCAGGGAAGAGGAGAAAACTAGCAGCCCCCTCTGTGGAGCACCTGGAGCAGGCTGCCCCACGAGCCCCCACCCTCCCCTGCGGGGATTGCCTCAGGGGCTAGTGGTCTGCACCCCACTGCGGGGGGTCACCTCCTGCTGGGAGGAGAGTGCCTGGCTGGCTGTCTCCCCTGACTCAGGCATCCCTGCTGGGTCAACCCTGTGGTTACTGGAGTGTCTCTGGTGACCCTATGGGCTGTGACCTTCTTGGGGTGACCATGTGATCTCCATGGGATCAGCCCCCCCCCAGTTCGGGATGTCCCTTGCAATCCTGTAGCATGTGACCCCCACCAGTGACGCTAGTCAACCCATGGGATATGACCCACTGGGACATTCCTGGTCTGGGAAGGGGCAAGCAGCATGGGGCTGCCCCTTTCCCTTGCCAACCTCTCATGCGGTTCTCCAGTTTCTCTGGAGACCTGGTGTCGCCACCACCACGTCCTCCTCCTTGAGCTGGTGATGAAGGTCCCACCTCCCATCACTCAGGCTGGGGAGTCACGCAGGGGTGCAGACCATGGGGCCAGTTGGCCTCAGGGCTGTTGGTACAATCATTGCACTCCTGAGTTGCAGAAGCCTTCTGGGTTTTTAGTAAATAATGTGAACTTTCAGTTTTGGCTCAGGGCTGAATCACTGTGAAAACCACCATTTTTGTGGTATCTCAGCAATTGCCAAAAAGCAGAAAATGACAGTACCTGCAAAAACAACAAGTAAAATACCTTGTCAGGCTTTTAAAAACCTCAGCTAAGAAAATTCTTGGTACCATATATGGGAAAACAGGGTCACAAGGGCAGTCAGTCAATGACCTGTTGGGCCTGCAGTTCTGGGAAACCTCCAAGGGATGAGGGAGCATCTCCAGAATCCCTATTTATGAATTTATCTCCCAAATGACAGAACATGCACAATAAGCAATGCACTGAACCTAGTATTGGCAACTCTGATAATCACTGTGTCTACCCATGACATTCTTTGCGATGCCTATTTCTGATTTTATCTGTTTCCCTGTCCTCAGCTTCTCATTATTTCACTTTTTTTTTTTTTATTGTGATGCTTCTGTGTTTGGAACAACTGTTTGTCTCTTCCTTCTAAACAATGTCCTACCAACCAACCACATCCTTAAATTAAAGAAAAAAACTAAAATTTAGGCAGGCTTGGTGAAAAGTAACCATACTATTCTTCTTTTTGATTTTGTTGTTGCTGTTGTTGTCTATTTATCCTAAGTTGTAAGACACTTGAGATGAGGGTTGTTGGTTCATGATACTGGATTGGCATTATTATTAACTTTATTAATGTGTGATCAAATTATGCTATTATATTACATAGATCATTTATAATAAAACAGTTGGAAATGTGAGGCATACATGTAATTGGAGCAATTGCCAAAATAATATGTTTCATTTGATACTTATGAGAAGTTAAAGGAAGATCACATTCTTTCATAGATATATAGGCAAAGTGACCTGTAAGCTGAAAACCTGTTAAGTCACAGCCTCCCTTCTAACACTGAAGCAACAGTACTAGTTTTCTTTCATTAACATATTTAGGGGATTCATTACACAGAAAGATTGCAAATATCCTTAACTGTGATTTCCTATATTCATTCTAATGTGAATATTTAATTATTCCATTACTTTTAATATCCCCCCCAACAGAATAGGATGTAACAAATCCAACAAGCCATAAACCCAGCTTCTATGTGCATGGGAAAAAAATGCACACTGAGAAATCAAGCAGCTGGCAGCCAGGAAATGGAACTTGTTCTTTGACCTCCCACAATAATAGAGGCCTTGGTGGTTACAGACTTCTCCCAGGAGCAGCTCATGGTGTGTTTTTTGTAGAGCAAAAAGGAGGACAGGTTTCGTAAGAGAACAGAACTTGTAAGAGTTGCAACTGAGGTACATACAGATATTTTCTACCTGCTATTTCTTCTCCTCTACTTCTCTACACACCCAGGAGTTTGCTGCTAAGGCATGGTGCAGAACAGAGCTTTCTGAAGGGAGCACTTACGGCAGCCTGTGGCTGAAGCGGCGCTGTGTGCTCAACCATGAAAAGAAAGATTTTCTCATGCTTGTTCTCTTAATAGCTAAGGTCATTCCAGCTGGATGCATCTGGCTGCTCTTCCATCCCCACCAATAATCAGTGTATGGCCACACCCAGTGGCAAATGGGATGGAGGGAAATTCTCAATGTCAGTTGAGGAATATTTGGCAAGAATGTTATTGGAGTAGAGGATCAAAGTCACTGTGTTCTCTGGAATAGTGGGACTAGTACATTTTCATGTGGTTGTAAAGTATTTGATCCCATGCTCTGGGCACGAGGGAGAATCAGCATAGCACATTAAGCATTGCCAGGCAGGGTAAGCTCAAGCACCTGCCTGTGATGGTGGCTATGGGACACCTGAGAAAGAAGATGCTAGGACTACTGAAAATAGGATGGTCATGAAGTAATCTTTCCCTTCTTTTATTCTACCAATTTCTGGCAATCTACAAGAATAAGGACTCCCTGATTCAGAAGATACATTTGAGATCTACATGTGAAATTTAATTACTTATATTTAAATATAAATATAATTTATAATATAAGAATATTGTATATAAATATTAAATATAATTCTTTATATTTAATCCTACAAGAGTAAGTATTCTTCTGAACATTTTTGACTTGGACAGTATTCTCTGATAGTGTGGCTAAATTCTGCATGGGAGTTACCGACCTGCGGGCTGGTTATCATAGCTCTAAGCCATGATCTAATAGTTTTTCTGCTAGCTCTGCTGGTCTGACTCATTCTTTATTTGGATAATTTGCAAAACACGTGAGCTAGATAACTGCAGTGAACTTCAGAAATCCAGGAATGATGAGACACATTTACAGAAATAAACCTAGGGTAAGTCTGTTGTGACTCTAAGGATGACTGGATATCTTTTTAATTTATGCATAACAGCATAGAAAATCAGCTGATGGGAGAGTCTGTTTAAGAACAAAACTGAGAAAAACCTTTATGCAAAAGAGGAAGCAGACATCAAAACTTGTCTATGTAATTATAGGCTGTACACATCTTATAATCACTGAGGACATGGAACAAATTTAAACTACATGTTTAGAATGTGCTTCTGCCAATAGCCAGGACAGTTAAAATCTCTCTATCTTCACGCCTCTTTGCTTTAGCCTTAATTGATGTTTCCACACTCCAGTAATCTCTGGTATTGCAACCAGGACAAGAGGCCTCTCTATAATCCATTTTTATTGTGTTTATCTGATTATTTATCAGAGAACTATCAGGAATCCTTTCTTCTAGGTGTGGATTGGCCCAGGATACTGCAGATGTTAACAATATTAGGGGTAGGGAGAAGGGGTACCTTTAACATGACAAAGTTTAGAAGTTTTAGAGCAGTGACGATTTTTACTGATTTCCAGGTGATGAAGCATAGCGATGAACAGGATCATGGGGAAAGCTACACTCAGTTAAGACCATTAAACTATGTTCTCAAAGAGACTGATAATGCAAAAACTGGGAAAATAAACGGGAAAAGCCAAAAAACCTCCAAGCACCCCTTATGGGAATCAATATATTTGCCTCTCTCCCTCCTATAGAGACTAGAGAAGTAGCCACTGCTTGTTATGTGGGGTCAGATGTTCTGCTCATGATTAAATTGCTATATAGTGCACTGGAAGGTCACTCTTTGCTTAATGTTGATCCTTTCTACTCTCCGTTGTGTCATGGAGATTTAGCCTAACCACAGCCTCTCAGTGGAAATCCCCAATAGTTAATATTTTCTCTTTCCTTATTCCTTTGACATTTATTGTACAAAATCTATATGGAAGTTGTCGCTGTTTTTCAAGCCATTAGTGCAGAGGGAGAAGCCACCCAGGGAAGGAGCTAATCATCATATAAATAATTGTACCCCTTCTCTAAGTTCTTTTCTAGGGCCTCCAGAACTGGGGACTGAGCCAGGCTCATGGCACTGGAACAAGCATGCATGAGCAGGGGATGAGGTACCCCATCTTCCTGTCTGTTGCCTCAGCTTAACAAATCAAATTACCCAATTTCACACTTGCATCAATGGAAAGCTACCCCTTCCCTTAATAATGGCATCTGGACTTCAGATATTGCTGCATATTCTTGAAGAGCTGCCCCAGTGGGTCACCTGCATGGCCACAGCAACACAGTCAGGGGTGTGCCCCTCTTGCAATATATACTCCTTCTCTGCTGTTAGCTTGGCTTGCAGAGCCCTCAAATCCCCATCCTGATTTTAGGGATAATGTGTACTGGATTGAAGATACACTAAAAGGAGCTGTGCCTGCTCTGTGTCAGCGTGGGTATGTGCCCGGAGGAGTGGGGTATTAACCACTGCCGCTTGCTCAGGGAAGCTGTTACCCCCTCTGCAGTGGCTTTTGCCACCCGCCGTGCATTGGTGAAAGTTTCTGACCCACAGGAAAGTGAAATAATCACAGGAACTCTCAGTGGTGCCTGACTGTCTGTGTTGCAGTTTCATGAGCTCCCAACCAACAGACTTCACTAGAGAGCTGGTTTGATTTCTTCTGGTCTTTGTTTTTTTCCCCTTCTTTCTTCCTTTTCTCTTTCTCTTTTTTCTTTTTTCCCCTTTTTTGGAAGAAGTCATATTTTTATACCACCTTGTTAAGCTTCAGCATTTTGCATTGTTGGACTGCTCAGATATCTGCAAAAAGCATTTGTATTTTTGCCCCAGGATGAGGGAACCTGCAGATGACAGCTCTTGGCAGAATTTCATTTAATTGCTCACTGAGGTGGCCTGAAAAGCCTGATATTCAGGTTTACTCAAAGAGGACCTGAAATGACACACAGTCCATGTTTGACCCTGTGTTTGAAGAAGATGCCCTCATGATTGTGGACACCCTGTTCAAGGTTTGATCCATGGCAGGAAAGGCACTGTCAGAGTAAAGAGCACTTTGAAAACTGTGTTAAAATACCCTGTTTTGTCCTCGGCATGGTGAAGTTCATTTTACCAATTTCCTTCCTTGTATTAGCAAGGCCAGAATAATGATCAGTCATGCTTACATAAAAGGGTTTATTTAAAAACAGGGGAATGAACAAGAGACTGCAAACAGCTTGATTTTTGGAGGAAGATGCCTAGACTTTACACAGACAGATTTGATGGCTGTGCATGAGTTTCCAAACACAGCCTTCATTTAGACACCTTCATATAGTCTCCAAAGGGAAGAAGGGAGACAAAATTTCTTTTATTTGAGCATGGTCCTCCAAAACACCTTTCCAGCTCTCAAAAGAAATGGAGAACAAGTGCTTACTGAGGATGTTCTTCAGTTCAATCCTGAGAAACCTGTGATTAAGCCATGTTGCATCTCCAGTGCTATGCTGCCCATCTAGATGTGCTGGGGACTTAGGTGAGAAAGATGCAATGGAAGAAGGGGACAGTGTGGGGGAAGTGGAAGTTTTGAAGCTTCCAGAGTCTTTGAAGCTTCTTTGGGATGAAGGAAGAAAGGACAAGGATTGAAGAAGAAAATGCAGGAGATAGTAAAGAATAGAAGTATGACATTTCCATGTGCTGGGGACAAGTGGCCATGGAAGCAGTAACAGGAACCTCAAAACCTGAATGGTCTCTTATTGTCTTACAGCTGATAAAGCAAAACCTGTGGGTGATGTATCGAGCTCCGTTCATGAAGCTGTTACTGAAGCTTTTCCCAGTCTAATTTCTGGAAAAAAAGCTGTTCTGGTGCTCTTGAAGTGAAAACACAAAGCTGCTCTGCAGCAAGGAAAACTAATTGAAACCAAAGCCTGAGCATTCAGAAAAACCTGTGAAGGCTTTGCATGAGATAATTCAGGGGGAGACTGTGAAACCTTCTAGAAAATAGGTATTGCATCATTTCAACAGAGGGCTAAATTATTGCTCCGCATGAGTGGGCATGTCACTGCCACCCAGACGTCACCCAGCAGAGCAGTGAGTCAGCCGCCGAAGCAGCCCTCAGCCCGGTGAAGTTCCCATCCATTGTCCATCTTTGCTCAGGTCATGTATCCAGTCACCCTCATTTTACAAACCAAACCCGAAGTTACTGATTCGAAAAACCACAAAAAA
>VZTV01014790.1:7452-21596 GCA_013400875.1 Anhinga rufa
GGGTCCTGCCCGTGGGTCCTGCCCGTGGGTCCTGCCCACGGGGTCCTGCCCGTGGGTCCTGCCCGTGGGTCCTGTCCAGGGGTCCTGTCTGTGCATCCTGCCCACGGGGTCCTGTCCGTGGGTCCTGCCCGTGGGTCCTGTCCAGGGGTCCTGTCCCGGGGGCCTGCCCACGGGGTCCTGCCCGTGGGTCCTGTCCGTGGGTCCTGCCCACGGGGTCCTGCCCGTGGGTCCTGTCCAGGGGTCCTGTCCGTGGGTCCTGTCCGTGGGTCCTGTCCGGGGGTCCTGCCCGTTGGATCCTGCTCGTGGGGTCTCTCCTGCCCGGGCCCTCACATGGCCTCTTCCCCTTCACCCACCCCACCGGACCCCGTCGGTGCCGGCAGGCTGGTCACAGGTGGCCACTGCGCCTCCAAGCCATGCCACGGGTTCCCCAGGCCTATATAGCTGTGCCCAGTCCTGGGCAGCTCCCTCCCACTGCACCGTGGGCTGGGACTCCTGTGGCAACCCGCGGGCTGCCCTTGGGGCCTCACAGCCCCTTCCTGCTCGTGGGGGCCGCGGGGGGTGACTGGCAGAGCCCTGCCACAGGGCTCACAGCCTCAAGGAGCAGGGAGCAGCCCTACTTGTACCCCACTCTGCCGGACGGGAGCCGCCAGCAGCGAGGACACACCAAAGCCTGCGCAGAGTGGTCTGGGAGAGGCGCGGTGCGGCAGTGTTGGAGAGGAGCCTGTCCCGCCACCGAGGGAGCTGTGCCGAAGGCCCTCAGGGATGAAGCTTTGAGCCCAGGTTGGATGATGTGCATTGGACACGCAGCAGCTCTCTGGGAAGTCCAGCGTCTCACCAGCCATCACAACCCCGGAGGTCCCTTTAGGCCATCCCAGTGTTGCAGAAGCTGCCTTTTCCTCTGGCCGCTGCAGCAACAGTGGCAGCCACTGGCCAGCAAACAGACCCAAGAAGTCCAAAGCCGTCCATGACTTTCCTCTGGGCTGAAGTGAATTTGTTCTTCATGAGGAACTTTAGCATGCCTTGAATATAAAGGCTTCCCATGGGGACTGACTAAGCAGCCCTCCAATCTCCCGAAGGGAGTGGTGGAAGAAGTACAACCTAAAATACCCTGTGTAGAAGAAAGGAGATATCCTCCCTGAATGCTCTGAGTGAAGTGGGATTCATCGAGGCCCCTCCACCTCTGTTGCCTACGTGCTGAGTGTCTGTACACAGTTGTTGTTCTGGTCCAGGTCCAGCCCTGTTGTCCAGCTCAGCTACTTCAATAAGCCTTCAAATTGCTTAACAAATACCACACAAATATTTCAACCCTGAGAATTTGTACTCTGGGCTCAAAATGTGATTTATCTTCATCTATGCCTGCAAGATTTATCAGCCCCAATTAAGGGAATGGCTGCACTTTTTAAAGTGTGGTTCTAGTCAGAAAAACCAACTGGAGTCTCCTCTCAGTGAGTAGGACACATGGCCAAACCAGAAGGGAAAAACTGAGAAACGTTCTTCTAAAAAAGTCCTTGTGTTTTTTGGTCAAAAATTTTGAAGCATGGCTGAATTTAGAAACATTTGACCAACTCTGTAATGATCCAGAAGTCAGGAAAGGAATTGTGAAAATTCAGTCAGGTTTTTTCCTCTGTTCTTCATCAAAATTTCATATTTTGATGCCATTTTTCATCAAAAAGTGCTGGCAAGCACTATGCAGCACATCTGCTGCCTAAGAAAGGCCATCTGCAAAATTCCACTCCTTTGTAATGTGGATGGAAGATGCACACACACCAGAGAACAAGAGCACTTGTTCATGTGCCCTGGGCACGGGATGTGAGGACTTAATCCTGGGCGTAGAGGAGTGCACTGGCAAATATGGCAGTAATTTCTACTAACGAACCCTGCAGACTTGCAGTTCCAATCATTGCTACCATGCTTCTTCCTTTCTTCTCGCCATGACACTGAGCTTTCAAGGGTGGAGGCTGGCTCTGCTATGCCCTGAGAGCCATTGGAGCAAGGCCAGGAAATCCCAATGCTCTGGACAGCTTCAGGGAACATGGAGTCCATTCTCCTCTCTTAAAAGTTCTTCAATTCAGTCTCCAAGGTGCAGGCCGTGCTCAGAAGGACAAGTCCAAAAACAAAAAAACAACCTCCAACAGGGTAAAACCTCGAACCAGGCAGAGCAGATCAAGAAATACAAGATGGGCCATTGAATAGTTGCCACTAGGATCTAGAGAAGCCAGCTTTGGAGCCAGATGACATTAAGCAAGAGCCATATTGTTAAATGCACCATGCCTGGAGGTGAGAAGGCATGGAAGACCAGTGCGGAGACCCACACTGGAAAGAAACAGCCCCAGGAACTGGATTTGCTATTGGCAGGAAACTTTTTCAGACCAATCTTACCTTGAAACCATATTATTTGTCTATCTGTGCAATTTCCCATCAAATTAAATTGTAGCAAAAAAGAAAAAGTCACAATGGGGCATTCCAGAGGTTTCCTTCGGACAGCATCAGAGCCTTTTGATCCAGTTTGAACCCCCAGACTCTGTACATTGAGATTATTCAGTTGGGAAGGTCCTGATTTCAACCTCAGCAACAAAGGGCACATGTAAGTCTTGATTTAAAAGGTCTGAAATTACTCTCATCATCCCCTCTAGCTGCTTGTCTCATCTAGCCAGTCTCACCTCATCCTGCCTCACCTCGAGTCAGGCACAGGCAGCTGGATCCCATCCATGCTGCTGTCCTGGCCAGCTCACGAGTGAGATCATCGGGGCCAGATGTCCTGAGGTGGGGGCTTGAGGGGCACTACTCCCCTGTTAATACCCATGTCACATAGCACCGCCATGCAGCTGTGCGGTCCCCCCGGGCCTGACCCAGCCTGGTTGTTGTCCATCCCAGCCATGCAAGAAGCCGTACAGGGGCAGGAAGAAGGCACAGGGCTGACTCTTTCCCAAGGCTGAGCCAGACCCATGACTAGAGAGGAGCTCCAGGAGATGCCCTTATTTCTCCTACCACCTTCAGCTATACGTTCTGCAGCTGAAGACCTGAGAGCAGCCCCGGCCCTCTCTCTGTGGTCCCCACGTGTGACGCCTGGTACCAGCCCTGTCTGTGCTCATCCCCTTGGCTGCTTCACGGAGGATGCCGAGCAGCTGGCATCCTGCTGTTTCTGTCTCACACACTGTTTGGCACGCAGACAGCAAAGGGCTGAGAAGATGTGCAATGACTAGTCTGTGGGGGTTACCTTGCCATTGCCTTTCCAAACACTTTTAATTACGAAGAGATGATAAGCCACTGACTGGCAGGTGGCTGGCAGTGAGCAGAGTCCCTGTGCAGTGCTTCTGGTACTTGGAGCGCAGCAGGTAATACACTCTCCACCAATGAGCAGTAGCTGGTGGCGCATGTGGTTTTTCCCCAAATGGGGGGTGGATCAAAATTGCAAAAAATGCTCCTGATGCTTTCGGTGCCTCTGAGACACCGAGTGAAATAAAAGCAGGGTCATGGTATCTGTTATCTCAAGATCTCTCCTGAGCAGGCGGGCATGCCTGGGTGCATGTGAATGATTTAGATCACACCAACAAACAAGTTTTCCTCCTTACAGGATGCATCAGCTTGGCTACTGCTCAGCGTGTGCTGGGAATCACACTTCAGCATCATAGCCCTGTGCCTTCAGTCAGCGAATGAAGAACTGTAGCCAAGACTACGTGGGTACCTCCCAAGGACTCCCTGGACTTGTCATGGGGCTGTCCCTAGCGTGGCTCTTTCCCCTTGGCTTTGTTTGGTGTCCCCAGGCCTTTCCTATAAGAGGAACTGCTGGAAGTGTGAATTTCCATGCCTCAGGACTGCTCACTGGAGCACGTGCACTCCAAGAACCAGTGGAGAAAAGCACAAGGTCCCACCCCTTGCTGTAGCTGCAAAACCTGCCTACTTCTCATTGCAGAGTGTCCTGTGGAAATCTGCGGCTCTCCTGTGCCTCCTGGTTAGGAGTAGAGCTGCTGGGCCATGAGGACCCCTTCGCTTTCGCCTGCACGCAAATGGGCAGGTTTCACTCCTATCTGTGCTAGTTCTGCTTTTGGACAAGCCAGGGGACTGTCTGACGAGCTGTTTGGAAGTTTGAGTCCAAAACCTGGTCTACAGCTACAACTCTCCCAGGTCTGAGCTGCTTTAGAGACATCTGCCACCCAGGGCTGAGAAGAGGTTCCCAGGCCTGCTCAGAAGAGAACCGCCGCTGCCTGCTTGGCACCGGAGCTTGGACGGGAATTCTCTTGTTTTTCATGAGCAGGCTGAGCGGTCAGCACATACCACGAGCAACAGTCAGAGGAGCAATAAATAGCCTACCCAGACCAGAAGGAGACAACCTGTTCAGACTGGACCACTCATCCCCTGCGTCAGGCAGAATGACTATTGCTCTGCGTCAAGGTCTCATGCATGCTGGGGAAAGCAAGCCTCTGGCCTGGCCCGGACTGCACCAAGTGGGTCCTCCAAGAGGAACCATGGCTACTGCTGTGATCTGCACGTCCCAAGGACGCGGTAGGCAAGCCATCAGGGTTGTCTTTGTTCCAATGGGACGTTTCACTCCTGCTCCCAAAGCTGTGCCAAGAGGCAGATGCCATCGCTGCAGGCTGGCTGTGGACTGCTCCTCCAGGGCTGGTTCCCATTTGGGATCACACCCAACCATATTCCTGCATCCCAGAAAAAGTCCCAGCTTTGCTTGTTCTTCAGGAAAAGGAGCACTTTGAAAACATTAAGGTTCTGTAACACATCCCAGGAAATCCCTGTTTTCCCAGATGATGATTCCTTGTGGTCTTACAACACCCATAAGACTGTGGGGAACAGGAGAGGTCCCAAATAGTCAGTGCAAGCCCATCACTTAGCATTTCCCCTTCTCCCCTTTATGGTCTACACCAGAAGCAGGCGTGAAGGGTGTTCCTACTGCTACAGGCCAACATTTCCTCCTAGTCACCTCGTGCCAAGCATCAAATATGGAATAGCCAGGGGTTGTAAAGTCCTCTGAACCTGAAAAGTGCTAACTAAGAAAATAAAGCAGAACACGAGTGTTATTAATAAATGCTGGCTGCTGTTATATAACTCCTAATCATGAGCCGTGTCTTTCGGCCCCCATTGTTCCATTGTCAGGCCCCATTATCTGGGAACTCTTACCCACCGACCACAAGAAATAGCCTGAGCTCTGCGGGTTTGCAAACTTTGTTGTTGGAAAGCTTTTCATGCAATTGTTTTTGCTTTGCACTGTTGCCTTCCTTATTGTACAGATGTGGGTGTGTATTGCAGCCCACACCCTCTGTCTTTTGCCCCAGGGCAACTCTGAAAATGAGCTGATCTGTCTCAGCGAGTGTTTTTCCTAAGAATTCTCTTTAAAAACAACAACATCCAAACCAAAAATCCTCTTATTTTCCTGAAGTGAAGCTTGTGCTGGGGAAAGATCCTGGCCTGCAATCCCATCAGAATAAAGACTGCGCTTTATCCTCAGAAGAGACTCCCTGCAGGACTGGCAGTGCCTTAGCCCAGGCCTGAAGGAAGAAGGGGGCGTGGGATAACTGGGTCTCTGGGACTCATTTGGAGCAGGGCATCTCTGTGCTTGCCTGGCTGGGCTATCAGTCCTCCCCTACCGGCCTACGAGCGTTCAGCAATCCTGCCTCAGTGCTTCTTGTCCTGTTTGCCACAGCCCACCTGGGCTTCTGTGTGGCTTTTCTACCTGGGAGTCAACATGAAGGTCATCTGGCACTGGTGCAAGCTTGTGAGTGAGTCTCAGCTCTCCCGACAGGCTAATCCAGAGCTGTGCAAAAGTCTCCGCGCCCCAATGAGGACTGTGCGGATCTTCGTGGCACCTTCACACTGGTCAGTGTAAGATACACTAGCGTGGGAAGCTCTGCAGGCTGGGTCATGGCTCTTCAGGTTAGAAGCGCTGTCATTTCCCAGGGCTCAGGCTAGAGCTGACCACACCAAAAAATGGCTTTCTGGTCAAAGTGAAAAATTTTACTGAACTTTGTCTGGGTTTGGAAGAGAAATTATAAATCAAAACCAGAAAATGCCGGGCAAAAAGCTTTTGGTGTTCAGTTTCCGAGGCCTGTATTTTCTCTACCAATGACATGTTTTAAAAATCAGTGTGTTTTTTTCTTCCTTTCTCTGGAAAACCTGAAATGACACAGGCAGCTAAAAATAGTAACAATACCCAACCAAGTCATTGGTGTTTTTTAATCAGCTCCAATGCAAACTTTGGTGTTGGCTGGGGCAGGATTTGTTATTTTTCTGACCAGGGTCTATATTAGTGTTGTGAATATGTCCAACCAAAATGGTCTAGGAAAGCCACCAACCTGTTCCTGAATGGTTTTCTCTGGAGCTCATCCAGTGCCTCGCACCTTCAGGCAGCCACAACCAGTAAGTGCAGTGATGCTCTTGGGATGGGGGCGGAGGTGAGGAACACCCACAGCAGTGCTGCAGTGTGACCATGGTGTGGCCCCCAAACCTGTGGCTGCAGCCCTGAGGTCACCCTCCCTCACCCTCAGGAGAGATGGGCTCCAGGATACTGTTCTCACAGGACCATCCTTGGTGGCTGCATCTCCTCCCCAGATGACTCTGAGCTGTCCCAGGTGGCCGTCCTCCAGCCTGTCCTGTGTTTTGTAGCGAAGGGCGGGTGCAGGACATGCGTGGCCACCACCAGGCATCTTCTCGCTTCCTTCTGCCTGACCAGTCCCAGTGCTTTCCCTTTAAGAGGGAGTGAGACACAAGGCACAGAGGTTGTGTGTGCTGTGCGGGGAGCTGGGGCAGCCCAGAAGACCACTCTCCCGGGACCTCTGCATGGCACAGAGACGTCTACCTAACAATTGAGGGAATATTTTCCACCCAAAGAATCCATCTCGTGGTCCCCTCTTCATTTGTGACACAAGGGAAAATGTGAAGCAGCCAAGACGCGTGAATCACTGTCCCAAACAACATATAATGAACTCATAAAATCAAAGGCAGGGTTTGTTTCAACCCGTGCTGCCAGGGCTCCTTGGACATTGTCTGGAATGAATTTAAGTTGTTACAAAACTCTGTGTCTCTGTGTGTCTCTCTCTTACCCCCAACCCCCCAAACCACCTCTCTTCTCTTCCCCCTTCATGCTCTGCTTTTCCTATGAGCTTCTTTCCCCTCCTCTCCCTTCACTTTTCCTCTCCCTCTCCTGCCTTCCTTCTCTCCCTGTTCACCCTGGTCCCTCCTTCCCGACCCTTTGCCCCAGCCCTTCCCCTCAGAGCCCTGCTCCTTCCAGCCCTCCCTGTGGCTGGGGCCTGGATACCCTCAACGCTTTCCAGCCGGACTCATTTCCAGGACAGCTTCAAACAAAGACCTTTAGCCGATTCAACAGGGACTGCAGTTACTGCTCAGTGCAATGCGGCCATGCCAGGGGACCCCCCTGGGCTCTCACCCAGCAGGAGCTCAGCCCCACCATCAGCAGAGGCTAGGTGGAGAGGAGATGACCTTCCCAAGCAGTACCTGGAGCTGGAGGAGCGTGACGGTGAAGGAGCAGCACGACCCCCACGGCAAGCACTCTGCCTGCCTGTAGCCCCAGCAAGTGCCGCACTGGGGATGAAGGCAGGGGCGTGCTGGACCAGGTAGGGTGTCACAATGAGGGGCTTTGGCAACACAGCAGCAGCTGTGCTTCAGAAATGCCTGCACACCCCATTTGCACATGCTGGTGTTGGGAGAGTGTCGTGCTCCACTCTGCTGCTGCTGCTGGGAGCATGGATGTGCTCAGCGGTCTCCGCTGGGTGTGATGGCACTGGCAGCGGCACAAGTGGCTGGTCCTGCCAGCACATCAGTTTGACCAGGTGCTCCCGTTCCTTCTGCTGCCTCACAGGAATTGCCTTCATCCCTGCGGGCCTGCCCATGTGCCAGCACTCCCAAAGAGGGCAAGGAAGCGGGCACTTAAACCCCACCACCACTTCAAAAAAACAGGATTTGTTTATATCACGCAAGATGCTGCTGCTCGAAACTGAGTGGGCTCTGGAGCCACAGGCTGCCAGCAGAGCCTGCGGGGCACTGCCCAAGGCAACTCTGAGCAACTTTTGCTGCTCTGGGGACCTGGGCTGGCATCTCTGTGCTGTGACTCATGGTCCCAGCAGCAGGCTGGGAGCAAACCAAGGGCCCCCCGTGCCATGCCCAACTGAGTGGCAGAGGCATGGCCTAAGCTGCTGAGGCTTTCTGGAACCCCAGCCCAAATCTACCCAAACAGTAAAAGCTGAGGTGGTTTGGAACAAACAAGACACAAGCCAAATCTCAACCCCAGCCATGCCAGAGCCAGCCTAGTGAGGTGCTCCCAGCTCATAGAGGACAGCCTCTATCTGCCAGGCAGGTTTGTGGAGCTCTTCTCTTGGTGTCTTGCTGGGAACACCCCTGCGGCACCAGGAGCATGCTGTGCTCTGATTGCAACAGTAGTGGACGCTTTCTGTGGTGAACGCCTGCTGCTCCAGCACTGCGGGTAAGGTGTTACCCACTAGCTGGCACGGCTCTAATTCCTCCAGTGCATGAGGATATCACCTCCAGATCCCTGCAGTAAACCCGAGGTTGGTGGGCACCTGACTGGGGCTGGGAAGTGAGAGCAGACAGAAGTAGCAACCCCAGGTTGCTCAGGTACCTCATGAGGCATATTGAAAAAGCTCCTTGTGCTAAAGCCAGGGTTTGCTGCTGACCGACTTTGGGTCCCTGAAAAGTGGCTCTCAGAGGTCAGATGAGATATTTTCTAGGAGAAGCCCTTGCTCTGCATCCACATAACCCTGCTAAGCAGAGCTGCTGCCGGCGGGTGGCCGTGCTTCCCCGAGAGAGACCCAGCCATGTGTGGAACGTGCCGGAGGCTCCTGCAACCACACGCGCAGGTGTGCAAGACACCGCACAGCATCCTCCCACTGGTAAAGCCACAGATTTAGCTGCAAGTGCCCCAGGGGACGGGTTTTTCAGGAGTCCGCCGTACCCAGGCACCCGCTCCCAGGCTGCCGGAGCCTCTCCGCGCCCAGGCCCCCGGGAGCCGGGGCTGCTCCGGGGCTGCGGGGTCGCAGCTGCGGGGGAACGGCACCCCCTCGCGGCTGCCGGCCGGGCTGTGCTGCCAGCGGCGCCGGATCAGGCCTCGCACCCGCCGGACCCACGGGCCCACGGAGCCGGGCTTCGGCGGCCGGCACCCGCGGCTGCTGCTGCTGCGCCTCTGGGCACGGCTCGGGACACGCGGGTCCCTTTGCCTGCCGCGGGGAGGGGGCACCCCAGCTGCCCCGGCAGTCCCGGCAGAGCAGGGGGTGGTCGCAGACACGGTTGTAACGTGGGTGAGGAAATTCTGGAGTCAGCTGCGCACACAGCCACGGAGATGGTGCGGCAATGGGAATAGTTAAAGATGAATCATAGCGTGGCTGGAAAGGGCCAGTCTCAGGGCTTGCAGCTCAGAAAGCTGCCGAGAGAGGGAAAGAGGCACATAATCAATTCCTGACCCCCACTAACAGCTGCTTGCCAGGTTTAGAGACCTGTGGTTAAGCAGGACACACTTATCGCATTCAGCATTCCCCAGGGCATGTCTTCGTCGTGGCAGTTAGTGTGAGCAGGGACATGCCAGTCCCTTTGTCATGGGGCAAGGGCAGCTACAGGGGGATAACACGGAGCTGGAGACATGCTGGACCTGAGGTGCCTGCGGAGCTGCAGCTTGCTGGGGCGCAGATGGTGTTTGGGGAGGTGTTGTACATCTTTCCTGGCCTCTGCACCTTCCTCCCGCAGCATACCCCCAACCCAAGGCTGGAAAGGGTGATGGCACCAGCACGTGGCCTCAGCACAGACTGCTGCAGGTTCAGCATCCCTCTGGCCTCCCCATGGCTCCATCTTGTTGGGATAGCTGCGGGCAGGCTGGTGCTTGGTCTGCCCCAGCTTGGTCTTGTGCTGTTAGCTAAAGCTCCAGCTCTGTGCTACATTAACGTAGAGCATCTTCTGAGTGGAGTGGGCAGGGTTGGGGCAGGGAAAAACCCGTGTAACATCACTCCGCAGCAGCGTTATATGCTGGATGTTGCAGTGACGTTGCACCTTGTTTCTTTTTCCCAAGCCATGTGCATTGTACACCTTTCAGCTGACAATCCCTGGCCCCACCAGGGTCTGGCTCTCATGTCTGCTTACGCTTGGAAACAAGTATTTATGTCAGTGGTGAAATGGCTCATGTGTAAATGAGACTCGAGCCCCAGATTCTCAGCTTTCCCCTGGCAGACGGCAGGTGGAGGCAAAGGCGTGCATCCATCGGTGGTTTTGCATGTGGCAATGTTGTGCCAATTTTACACAGGCTCATAGGGGCACCCAGACCTGAAAAACCTCACTGTGATCTGCCACCATTGACCCTCACGGCTGGCGGAGGAGAGTCATTATGGCACAGAGCAGTGCTACTGGTCCCCAGGAAAGGCCTCTTTGGGCTGCCCCAGTACTCCCACGGTGCTCGAACCCCGGGCACTGCCTGCACCTGGACCCCAGCGTGGGCAGGCAGCCTGGAAGGTCTCTGTTCTCCATCCATGCAGAGTGAGAGGAAGGACCCAAACACACCATGGGTGTGCTGGGCCTGCGGGAAGGCTGGTGGTTTCCTTGCCTGCCCAGGCTGGAAGGGACAGACCCATGGGCTGGTGAGCCACAGGCAAGTCCCGAGCCGCTGGCATGGTGGAGCCGTGGCAGCATGGCTTGTGCAAAGCACACCCAATAAGGCAGGGTGTTCGTACACCTCTGCATGCCCCGGGAAGACCACGTTTCAGTTCCTGGGGACAGCTGGGGTGACCTGCACTCCAGAAGAAACCGGGTGTGGGGACAGGCTCTGAACACAGCGTGGAAAGGGAGATGTGTCTGCTGCCAGGGGACTGGCAGCCTGGCAGAGGAGGCAGGTGAGGTGTCCTTTGAAGAGTAAATGGTACAGAAAGAAGTGAAACATGAGAATCATGGAATCATCCTGAAGATGACCCAGTGGCTAAAATGGGATCGTCTTCTCTAACTGCACTGGGGCAGGGGCCTGTGGGACCAGCCAAAGGAAAGAGTCCTCCCTTCTGGCAGCAAACCTCTTCCTTCTCCAGTGAAGAGAAGAATGGCTCAGGGAAGGTGGTAAATGGGGTCTTTTCCTTGCCTGCCCAGCAAGGTGGCAGGATCCTGCCTGGGAACATGAACCTCCACCTCCCAGAGCCTCTCCTACATGCTGGGGTGTGGAGGCAGCCAAGGGGAAGATGCTGCCTGATGCTGACATGTTCTCCTTCCTCCGGCGGGGACCTGTGGCTGTCCTGCTGTGAGTCTGGCAAGAGGCACAGCCCTGAGGTGCCGGGTCCCTTCCTGCAGCCAGCTCCGGTCCCCCCCCGCCCCGGCCCTGCCCCAGCTGCAGCTGAGCAGGAGGGCAGGGAGCTGGAAAGCCAACACGTGTTGTGTCTGCCCGGCTGGACCAGGCACTGAATGAACACCCCGGCTCGGCGCCTGCAGGGTCGGGTTTGGCGGGACCAGCCCAGCAGAGGGCGAGCGAAGGCCGCGCATCGCCCGTCCCGCCGCCGCCCCGCTCCTCCCGCCGCCCCGGGGCCGGGGGTGCGGCGCCGCCCCGCGCCCCGCTGCCAGTGGCCTCGACCTCTCCGCAGGTCAAAAGCAAAGGCCAAGAGAGTCCTCTGCAGGGCTGGACCAGCTGTGAGGGCTGCTGCGGGGAGGATGCGAGACAGAGATTGCAGAGCGGGTGCGGGAGTCTGGGTTGTTCAGCCTGGAGAAGAGAAGGCTCGGGGGAGACCTTAACGTGGGGGGTTATAAGGAATACAGAGAGAGACTTTTTACCAAGGCACGTAGTGACAGGACAAGGGGCAGTGGTTTTAAACTGGCAGAGGGTTCAGATTGGACATAAGGAAGAAATTCTTCACTAGGAGGGTGGAGAGGCACTGGAACAGGCTGCCCAGAGAAGTTGTGGATGCCCCATCATAGGAAGTGTTTGAGGTCAGGCTGGATGGGGCTTTGAGCAACCTGATCTGGTGGAAGATGTCCCTGCCCATGGCAGAGAGGGTGGAAGTAGATGGTCTTTAAAGGTCCCTTCAAACCATTCTGTAACTCTCTATCTGCCCCAGCTGACTCGGTGCTGGAGCCACAGCTTTTGCTCCAACAGCTCATGGATGCCTGTACCCTCCCAGCAACCCTTCATTAAATGAGAAGCCTGGCTGGCACCAGACGTCGTGCCTCCACGTCACATGAGGAGCAGGAATGGATGTGCACACAGAACAGGAGCTCACAAGGGGCAGAGCTTCCTGCAGACACCAGGGTGATGGAAACCACACAGTGCATTTGCCTCCTCCTCCTCCTCCCAGCCCTTGCAAATCTGCCCAGGAATTAGTGTAATGGGGTGAGCGTTGGGTCCCCGTTCGTGGTAATGCTGGCACGTCGAGGGACACCCCGCAGCATCTCAGCAACCCAGTCCCTACTGCAGTGAGTGTCCCATCCCTGCTGATCTCCTCAGCATCCTCCTGTTTGCCAAACCAGATTCATATTTTTCTCTTGGCTCTCCATCCAGCAGAGAGGGAACATGCAGGGAAGAGTGGAAACGGGAACCAGGAAACAGCTCCTGCCCTTCTCAGCTGGGCTTTCACTGATGTGAGGCCTGTGGACAGCAGTCCTAGGGCTCGCTTGTATGGTGGCCAGCACCATAATGTGATTGGGGGCCTGGACAAGGGGGTCCAATACTGTCCTCTGAGCGTGAAAGAAAATGGCAGCACTGAGACTACTCTGAGGTTGTGGGTGGCGGCACAGCCCCACAGCTCAGCACCACCCTGGAACAGCCAGCCCAGGGCAGCTCAGCATCACAGCTCACATCCATGGTAGTCCTTGTGCTTTCTGGTGAGGAAAACACCTTCAGGTCCACCCCTGGGACAACTCCTGCTTTGTGTCACCTCAGGACTGAGGAGCTGTACCCCCTTTTGCCCCATTGCCTTGGTCACCCCAGCCTGTTCCCAGCCCCACGCACAAAGTCCCACACTTTCCTGACAATCGCTGGCCTCGCTCTGCCCCACGCTCCCATCTGGCCCCAGGCAAGGCCAACACTGGCCCTGCACTTGCTTCCCTTCTGGGATCTTCGTCCAGGCTGCTGGGGCTTTGTGGCTTGGCCTACTGGCTTTCCAAATGGAGGAGGAGTGCTCCTGACAGAGACGGTGGGGCTGCAGGACACCCACCGCAGACGACTTAGAGAGCCTTGAGGTTCCCCTGTCCACGGCCTGTGTCTCCTCTGCCCTGTCCCCTGGTGACTTTGCCCTTGTTTATCCATGTCCCTGCTGCCAGAGTAGGGGGGAAATGCATTTTGTGCAACAAGGCTGAGAGTAGCAAACAGCATGTCCCCTGGGACTTGCGGCCAGCTGGGGTCTCCTCCTGCAGCAAGCATGTGCCAGCTGGCTGGGGAGAGTGCTTCTCCTGCAACCTGCTGCCCCAAAGCAACAGGATGTGGGTAACCAGGGGTCCTCTGGGAGTGGGGCGATGCTGGGCGGGGGCTTCAATGTCACGGGTGAGCATCATACTGGCCCCTTCCCCTTCTCCCCACCTCTGGTACCCTCTTCAGTCCTCACATCCATTGCGAGGGCATCAATGGGAAGGACGTTCCCCAGGCCAAGCTGGAAGGTGTGGGGGTGCAGTGGTACGAACACAACCCCAGTGAGCGAGGGACCCAGGTCCAGGTTTTCTGCTCTCCTCCACTGCCTCACACAAATGCTGATTAAATGAGTTTCACCTTTTTTCCTGCCCCGCTGGCAGGTAGCCTGGGGACGGCGAGGGGGCAGACACTCCTGGGGAAGCCTCTCGCTGTGGAAATGCCCCTGTTTCTCTTCCACCCCCGACCAAAAATCAGAGGCCAAGGCCAGCCCTGGTGCAGCAGCACGTGAAAAGCCCCCGCATCACGGGATGGAGCAGAGACTCCATCCTCCTCCATAAGAGGAGGCTGCTCCCCACCTGGTAAATTCCTCGTTTCTTCTGCTTTGGGAAGCAGGGGGAGGATTATCGGCCGCCTTCCCTGCGGCACCGTGCCGGGCCGCTGCTCGGGAGCCACCAGCGCGCCCAGGGTGATGGACCCGCTTCGGGCCGCGCCGGCTCCTGGGGCGGCGCTGGGGCTGGCTGGGCGCAGGTGGGCGCCGGGGCCCCGCGGCGGTGCCCGGCCGGGGAGGAGGGCTGCCGGCCGG
>VZTV01014790.1:22452-37248 GCA_013400875.1 Anhinga rufa
GGGGGACGCGGGGGTGCTCGGCGCTGGGCGAAGCCTCGCCGTGTCGCAGCCCGCCCCCCCGTCCCTCCCTACGGCGGGGCTGCCGGGGGGACCGGAGCCTCCCGAGGCGCTGAGCCCCGGCCCCGCCGCGGGAGCGGGTGCGGGGGGCGGCGGGAGCGCTGCCCGGCTGCTGCCTGCGGTGCGGCTCCGGCTGACCCCGCACCGGACACACACGTGCGCCCCCCTGCCCGCAGCTTCTGCCGGAGGCCTTTATCCGCTCGGAAGGTCCTTGCCAGCACAAAGCCACCGGGCGCCTTGGCAAGGTGGCTTCGCCCCGGCCACCAGCCTGGGCTTGGAGCCATGGCTGGTCCCCTCCCAGCACAGCTGCCTCGCGGAGACCCCTCTGTGGGGTGGCTCGGAGGGTGGGTTCCTACTGGAAATAGCTCCCATGTGACACACTCGGCTGCGTTCCAGTCCTGGGGCCAGGCTGGGTGAGACCCCTCGGCACCCCCCAGCACCCTGCCCCAAACCACAGCTGGGGTGAGGGCCGATGGTTCTGGCCAGGGCACATGCGGCGGGTGGTGGCAGAGGGAGAAGGGAAGCTGGGCTGCCTTTGCTAGGTTTGCTTTTCTCTCCTGGAGCTGCTGAACCCTTGTTTCTTCAAAACTCTGTCCCTCCCCCAGCTTCCCTGGCCCGTTGGAGAGTGGGTGGATGGAAATACCTTTCTTGGGATAACGAATAACTGGCGTGATGGGGGACATGGCTCTCAGCAGTCCGCTGCCTTGCTTGGCTCTCGCCGAGTAGGGTGGGTGAGGAAGGCTGCGAGGAAGGCCCCGTGGGCAGGAGCAGGAGCTCCTCCGGCAGTGCAGTGGTCCTGCTGGCTTGCTGCTGAGCCAGGCAGCGCTTGCGCATGGATTCTCCTTTCTCGGGTGAGCTCACCCCGTGAGCGTACAGAACGTAAACCAGGCTGAGCGTCCCCACCTCCGTCTGCGCTGTTTGTGTCGGACCTGTAGTTGGGCTGAGATGATGCTGAGCATAGACCTGGATGTGCAAACCCCAGACGGCTGGAAATGACAGAGACCCTTCTTCCCCGGCCGAGTTCGCTGTCGCCTGTTCTCAAAGCCAGGAGAGGCTGGAGCTCCCTGTAACCAGTGCAGCAGGGATGTGGCTTCAGCCATGCTCTGAAAACACCCTCCAAGGCATTTGGATGGATGGAGGACAACTTTTTTTTTTTCCTTTTTTTTTCTGCAATATCCCATTTATAAAACAGAGGGAGCTGCTGTGCTTTTCTGACCACCTGGTTGGAGCGAGCTGGTGAGGGGACAGGAGGTCCAGCAGTCCAAATGCAGGGTGGGCTGCGGGGGTCCTAACATCCCTTCCTCCTCCACCTGCGCGTGGAAGGAGGAAGGCGAGTCGGGTGCCTGTGGAGAAGAAGGCAGGTGTAATGCTGGGTTGGGAAAGAGCTGAGGTGAGCCTGTGGCTTGGGGAAGAAAGAAGCCAGGCCTAGGGATGCAGCTGAGCACACCGTGGCCTGAGGCAAGGAGCCCACCAGAACTGCAAGCTGCCGGGAGTCCAGGCTCCAGCGTTGCTGCTGCTCCCTGGGCACCAGAACATGATGTCTCCAGCCTTGGCCAGCTGGAACAGAGGTCCCACCTTGGGTGGCAGCTGGTGGAGGTGTGGGTCTGAGCAGGGTTTCCCAGCCCTGAAAGAGGTGAGTGTCAGTGCAGGCCCTGGGGCACGTGCTGAGATGTCTCTTCCTTCATCTTCATGTCGCTTTATGTTCCTTCAGCGGGGAAGCAGCCCGCTGTGCCGAGGGTGTCCATGGCCCCTCTGCCTCCTGTTCCCCCACCCTCTTAGTCAGGAACCCTGCTCCATAAGGAAGCAATTATTTTGTGCCCCCATGAGCCCCTCCCTGAGTCTGCGCAGGATACTTACACTCGGTATGGAAACGCGACAGATTTTCCATATTCCGCTTTGCCCCGTGATGTTTAAAAACGTACGTGACGGCCTCTTCCAAATGCTGCAGACTTGGCTGGCACTCAAGCAATAACAGGCTGTGTGACACCAGGGGCATGAAATATCTTACCAATAGCCAGAGAGGGGGGGAAAAAAATGAGATGTCAAAGTGCAGCGTGTTTCCGGCCCCATTGTCATGAGCCATCCTCTACCCGATGTGAGAGATCTTTCAAAGCCAGCCAAATGTTGTCATCTCTGAATACCATTTTAAATATTCATCCAGACTATTTTCAACATCTGTGCCCGGCATGTTGTGAAAAGGCAACAAGGGATGTTATGGAAACCAGATCACTTTATTCCCATATGGAGTGGAAAGGGGTTGAAGTGATGAGGACTTCTGGGCTGGGACCGTATGAGTCCCCTGCATCCTCTGGGAGCAGCATGAGGAAAACCCTCCGCACCCTGAGGGACACTCTTGGGAGCACACGATGGAGCCGAGCGGTGTGGCAGGAGTGCATGAAGCGGTTCAGGGGGCTGGGGTGGGATTAGAGTTGGGTAAAGTGACAAGTCAAGCAGTAGTAGAGGTAAATAAATAGGGTAGTATCAAGGCAGCCCTGCTTTCTGTTCCTGCAAGGCCAGGGGCTCCAGATGTCTCCTTGAGCTGCTGTTGCATTGGGAGCACGAGGAGATCTCCAGTTTGGGCTGGCCAGGGGGGATGCAACAGAGTGTTGCAGCAGAACGGATTCAGTTCTGCAGCATGTGGGTGATACCATGCTTAAACCCCCATTCCTGGGAGGGGGGCCACCTCTGCCCAGGGCCACTGGCAAGCAGAGTGGGCGCAGGGGATGCAGCAGGATGCCTGTGCTGGGTGTTGGTCCATCCTTCCCGTGGTCAGTGTGGCTTACGAGTTACCGAAATGGGTGAGCAGGGATGCATCTGAGCATCCAGCCTTTGACAGCTCTGTGCACATGGTTGAGTAGCCTGGGGACTGTTTGCTTCGTGGTGGAGGTTTTTTTGGTTGTTTTCGATAACCTAGGAAATCTGGTCTCCGTTTCTGCCTTTTGTAACTTCAGGCTGCAACTAATTCAAGCCAGGCCAGATTCTGACCACAGGTATGCCAGTGTAAATTTGAATGGAGTCGCTTACGTCTTGGTTTGGCCTGATCTGAATGGAGTTACTTCTGGCTGATGCCAAAGGGGCTGAGGTCAGAATCTGGCCCATCCTTTCCTGCGTGCAGTGTAATTTGTATGTGTCTCCTGGCACCACTGGGGTATCGTATGGCTTGTGTAATTCTGGCTCTGGCCTGCCAGAGTGCATTGCAATATCTATCGCAGGGAGTGCCTGCTGCAGGAAGACGCTGCCTTGTAATTGCCCACGTGAGCTGTGCATACTTTGAGGAGTAGGGGCTGAAAGCCCGAGGGGCTTCACAGAGTGGTCGGCTCTGCGGGTGTGGGTCTGTACGTGCTCGGAAGCTTCTGATATTTAAATATCAGAAGAGAGGAGGGAGCTTGTAAAGAAAAGTGAGGCATCTCCTCGGTGCCATTAGCCGTGTCCCAGGTGGGCACCGGCCGCTCCATTAGCAGCTGGGAAGATGATTAGCACTCCCTGCTGCGCCGCGTCCCTCCGGCCTCTCCCTGCCGTGCGCGCTCCCTCCCGCCGGAAAGCCGAGCCCGGTCCCAGCGCCTTGGCTGCGTGGGGTTTCTCCTTTCATTTTAAATACTTCTCAGTTGTGTTTTTTGTCTCAGCAACACATGGAATGATTTATCCATGGCTGGAGCGCAGTTTGGTCTTGATGCATTCTGCTGGTTGGGTGGGGGGACGAAGCATCCCCGAGCTGGCATCGGTGCGGTGGGTGAGGGGCCAGTGCCCGCAGAGGGGAGGGGGGTGGTGGGGACCCCGGCAGCTCCCCAAGATGGGTTCTGTTCATGGGGCTGGGGCAGATCTGCAGTAAGTTGCTCCTGCAGCACGTGTGGCAAGGGAGCAGGGTTGCCCTCATTAGAAAGGGCCCGTAACAAGTGGGAATGTGCAAGGTGTGGTAGCAGGTACATCCTGGTTTAAGGGACATGCTCTGGTCAATTGAGCCTGGTTACAGCTTCTCTGAGCACATCATTCCTCTTCTGCTTTGGGTTCCCTCCCATCCCACCAGTGCCCTCCTGCTCAGAGGGCACCTGAGCTGCTGGCAGGCTTTACTGGGGATGGCACAGCTCAGGGATGAGCAGTCCTCGCAGATGGACCCTATCCAAGCACTTTATATCTAGTTGCTGGATCCCCTCAAGTACTCAGGTCCTTTGGTCCTTGCCCAGGGTTTCTCTGCCCGCTGTTCCACAGCTGTGTGTTTTGCTGCTCCATGTGGGCGGGTGGCTCTGTCCCTGCCCTGTGCTGGCACCCAGGACCTCGTTCCTGTGCAGAGGGTGATGCAGCACCTCATGGGGACCCGGCATCCCTGTCTCAACCAGTTTCAAGTAAGGCCACATGCTTTTCTTGGGTGCTGCAAGCACCCCACACACTGTGCTGACCTGGCCTGCTGCACCATGCCAGCGGCAGCAGAGGGGACCCAGAGGAGCAGCACAGGTCCCCAGCAGGAGGGAAGCACCATTTCCCTACCATCCCTCGGGGCTTTCCCCTTCCACTCCCAAGCAGTGCTGGCTGCTTGGCTTTAGCCATTCCCTGCTCTCTAAATCCCACGTTTTTTGGTGGCAGGGCTGCAGACGGCAGAGCACTGCTTGGGCCGCACACGCCATCCCCCTCTGCTTTAATTAGAGAAGGCTGCTCCCATGCTGCAAAGGTCCTGAGATCAAATCTGGCTAATAACCCCCTCCCTCCCCACCCCGTGTTGTTCAACTTAATCCTGTAATTACCTCTGCAAATCTGCCGCTGCCCCTTGTCTGCCGGGTGGTGACCCTGGGCCTGCTGTAGGCACCAGCATCCGTATTTGGGGAAGTGCGCTCTCTTTGCCCTGGCTCACCTGCTGCACCTGCCTCGTGCATTCAGTTTTGGGGACCAAGCATCCACCAGATGGCTCAGCATCAGCAGACCCGGAGCTCTGGGCGTGCATCTGCACCCGGCATCGCTCTCAGCAGCACTGCCTCCCGGGAAGGCGATGGGAAGGGGAACCCACGGCAGGCTGGAGCATTGCCCCAGCAAGCCTCCCACAAGTCAGGGAAATGCCGCCAGTCACCCTGGGAAGTGTGTTGCTGTAGGGAGAAGGGGTGTGGAGGCGTTGGATGCGGTAGCTAATTTTTTTAAAGCACTTCTGAAGCGCTACGGCGGCGTGACTTCCTTCCAAACCGCATGGCTGTTAGCATTCCCTGAGTGGAGGAGTGAGGAAATCGCCCACCTCAAAAATGCAGCCGCTTCTGGGGAGGAGCCAGGAGGGTGGCCGCTTCCTCAGGAAGGGTGAGTCCTGCTGCTGCATCCCCCCAGCCCCATGGGTGCTGCTGGTGGTCGGGAGCTGGCGGCCACCTGAGAGCCTCTCTGGGGACACCTTCGGGATGCTGTCCCTGGGAGATGCACCCCATCACTCATGTCCTTCCTTGTGCTGGATCCAGGTGGGTGCTGGGCTAGATTCCGTGCCAAGGGGCTCATCCCATCACTCCGTGCTTAGTCAGCAGCATCTCCATTTGATCTGAACTGGGGGCAGCGAAGATGGGAAGTGGAAAGCGGGGGGAGATGGGAGTCAGGGAGAGAAATATCCACTCCTGGGCCTCTCTGGCAGCTTGCTGGCAGTCCTGGGGTCACACTGAATATGCATAAAAGGGAGCAGATTGCAGCTCGCCCTCCTCTCCGAAACAGAGGTGAGGCCCGTGGAGACCACCGGCCCCGGCTCTCTTTCAGCAGGATAATGGGGTGAGCTGAGCACGGAGCGTGCATGCCTGTGTGTGGTCTCACAGATGATAATGATTTCCATTCATGCCCTGCCTCTGCAGTGCTGATGCGCTGCTGGGCGAGCATTGGCTCCCTGGTGGCTGCTCCCTGGCCCGAGCAGAGACCCCAAAAGTTGGGCACCGAATCTCTGGCCTTATGCCTTGGTATGGATGGTGGGAGGGACAGAATTTCCCATTGGGGCAGGGAGGATGGGCAGGAGATGCTCATGCCCCCTGTGTGCCCTAAAAGCAGTGGTAACCCCATCCCTGGTCCTAGACCTGCTGCCCCAGCCCTACTCATAACACTTTCACCTCTGGGCTCTCCCCTTGCTGCCATTGGGTGCTAGTGCTGTCTCTCTCCCCTGGGCAGGGGCTTCCCAACACCTTCATGTCTTACCAAATGGGGAATTAAAAGGCCTTTGCAGGTGGCATACCCGAGCATGGCCCTACTCATGTCCCCTTGCTGCCATGTGGCAGAGAGAAGGTGGTGGGTGGAGGAAACTTCTCCTTGGCAAAGTTTAGACTTGTTTGGTCCACCCTGAGTCGCCCTGGGGTGGATGGATACAGCTGCTGAGGCGTCCCCAGGGGTTTCTCTTCTCTCCTCCCAGAGCAGAGGTCTTCCCATGGGGTTGTCCCCATGCTGTGTCCTGCCCTGGGGCTGGTGGGATGGGAGGTGGTGCCTGCACCCAGCTGGGCCCTCCTCTGTGGGGTGTGTGGTGGGATGGGGATGACGGGGGAGCTGGCAGCATCACAGGACCGAAGGAGCTGTGCTGGGTGTCCACAGGTATGTGTGTGGCCAGGTCTTGCTGGTCATTGCAGGGCGGTCCATCAGCATTTCATAGCCTGCTGTGCTGGGTGTGAGTACAGGAGCAAGGCTCTGCCTGTGGGCTGGAGGGGACTCTGTCTCACTGCCTGCTGCTCAGCACCAGGCAGGTGCTGGGGATGGTCCCGTCGGGATTGCACTGGGGGGTTAATCAGGCACTGTCTTCACTCAACAGTTCCCAGACAGGCAGATGCTGGGGAGCTTGCAGCAGCTGTGGCTTCACCTCCTGCCCAAGAGGCAGCTAGCTACCTGTAGTGAGGCTGGGGATCTTCACAGCCCGGTGCTTGCGGCATGGTGCTTCCTCTGCTGCAGTGACTGCTACGTCCCTGCTGCTGCCCTCTCTACTCCCACAGCCCTCACCTGCATGCCACACTTCTTGAGTAGGGGGTTCTCAGTGCTCCGGGTACTCCAGGGACAGCATCTTGCTGCCTGGTGGCTGCCCAGCCACCGAGCCATGGGCTGGTGTGTCCCTGAAAAGCTCTGCAGCACTGCTGGGGATGCGCAGGGGATGTGCTGCTGGGGCGATGCAGAGACCACCAAGGGAGCCACTGATTTTTCAGCAGTGAGCATCTCCTTTCCCATTAGCAGAGGATTAAGCAGTGAGGAAACAGCACAGAGGTGGCAGGGCCAAGATTTGTCCTGGGGTAGATGTCCAGGGATGGGCTGAGACCCCTGTCCCTGCTCCCCGCTTGACAGGCATGGGCTCTGGCACTGGCTACCTGGCTGAGCATGGCTGGGAAGGGAGGAGCTTCCCCCATTAGCAGTTTGGCAGCCTGGAGAGAGGCAGCTTTCTTCCACAGGCACAGCTCTTCTTTTTGGTTTTTGTTTTTGTTTGTTTTGGTTCGGTGTTTTTGTTGTCGTTGTTGTTTATTTGTTTGGGGTTGGGTATTTTTGGTTTGTTGTTGTTTTTTTTTTTTCAAAATGGAAAAAACCCCAAAAAAGTTCCCAGATCATTTGAAACAGGCTGTCCCCTGCTAGCCTCTTTCAACCAGCATGGGCAGCTGGACAGGCAGGAACAGGGGCAGGGGGCTGTAGATGGGGAGCAGAGCATCTGCCATGCTGGGTCATGCTGCTGGCAGCAGGCTTCATTCCTGAGAGAGAAGCACAAAACCCAAGTCATCCCATAAGGATTTACTAGTGGGAGAGGGATCAACGGGGGGATCCCTTCCACCTGCCCTGGCCCTGGCGTGGGCTGGCAGAGGCCAGAGAACCTGGCTTGATGGCTGGGGCAGGCAGTGCTCAGCATGTGGGATGGCAGGGCTGATGCCATCTGCCCAGCCAGGCAGCTCAGGGGTCTACCGCCAACTGCAGTGCTCGGGGCCATTCTCCCATGAATGTGTGAGCCACAGCCACTTGCGTGATGCTCAGGATGGGGCATGGCTGATCTGCATCTCGTGAGATGCTCCTGCTGCAGCCAGAGCTGGCGGGAGGGGGTCATGTTCCCTGGGAGCCACCCAGCATCCCCTGGCCCTGTGCTGTGGCTGCTGGGAGAGAAGCCCAGCCAAACCCTACACACGGTCCTTGCTTTTTCCTCCATTAACAGACAGGCTACACCTAGACCTGGGTTTCTTGGGGGTGAGGCCAGAATAACCTCCTTTTGCCAATGGGAGTACTTGGGTGCTGCTGTGGTGGGATTTGGAGGGGATCCAGCCCCTGGCTCCAAGAAGCTACTGTGCCCACCATGCCCATGCTGCCAGGGCTGTGGCACAGGAGGGAAAGTGGTGCCAGCCCTGGCTGAGCCCCAGGGCTTCATCCTGGCAAGCTTCTGCCTGTTGCAAAACACCCCACAAGGTGTTTTTGCTGCTGCTCCTTTCTCCCGCACTGGCAGGAGCTATTTCAGGCTGTGGTTGGATAAGTTGGGGTTTACAGCTACTATCGCAGCTGAAAGGTCTCCCTAGCTCTTCCCCGCCACCTCTCATTGGCAGCTGTGTGGTGACAGAGGTCTCTGAGCTCTACGTGACAGCCAGGGCCGCTGGCAGGTATGAATGTTCCTGTTGCCCCTGAGTATTTTGCTTCTGCTGACGAGTGGCAAGGGATTGCTGTGGATAAGGTACCACAAAGTAATTGCCTCTCTGCCGCACTCCTAGGATGCTGCATCAGTAGATGTAGGGTGGGAAGGTGTGCACAGGTCAGGGGCCAGACATGGGGGTGTTCCCCATCCCTTACCAGCCTCCCCGTTCCCAGTGGGGCTGCTGGCACCATTCACTTTCTTTGCTCTCACCCCAGGGAGGAGCCACTTCCCTCGCCCTGGGAGGATGGAGGTCCTGCAGCTCCTGCGCCTGCTCCTCACCACCACCATGCTGGGCCTCTCCCAGACAGTGAACCCCTTTGTGGCCCAGCAGACTCCCCCAGACCCTTGCTACGACGAGAGCGGTGCTCCTCGCCGCTGCATCCCTGAATTTGTCAACGCTGCCTTCGGGAAGGAGGTTCAAGCCTCCAGCACATGCGGGAAGCCCCCGACACGGCACTGCGATGCCTCAGACCCCCGCCGTGCCCACCCACCTGCCTACCTGACCGACCTCAACACCGCCTCCAACATGACATGCTGGCGCTCAGAGACCCTCCACCACTCGCCCCAGAATGTCACGCTCACCCTCTCCCTCGGCAAGAAGTTCGAGGTGGTCTACGTCAGCCTTCAGTTCTGCTCACCCCGGCCTGAGTCCACGGCCATCCTCAAGTCCATGGACTATGGCAAGACCTGGGTGCCGTACCAGTACTACTCCTCCCAGTGCCGTAAGATCTACGGCAAGCCCAGCAAAGCCACCGTCACCAAGCAGAATGAGCAGGAGGCCCTCTGCACAGATGGCCTTACCGACCTCTACCCCCTCACCGGTGGGCTCATTGCCTTCAGCACCCTTGATGGGCGACCCTCCGCTCAGGACTTCGACAGCAGCCCTGTGCTCCAGGACTGGGTGACGGCCACTGACATCCGTGTGGTCTTCAGCCGCCCGCACCTCTTCCGTGACCTGGGTGGTCGGGATACCGGCGAGGAGGAGGGGGGCACTGGCTCAACCCCCTATTACTATGCAGTGGGGGAGCTGCAGGTTGGCGGGCGCTGTAAGTGCAACGGGCACGCAGCACGCTGCGTGAAGGACAAGGAGCAGAAGCTGGTGTGCGACTGCAAGCATAACACAGAGGGTCCCGAGTGTGACCGCTGCAAGCCCTTCCACTACGACCGACCCTGGCAGCGGGCTAGTGCCCGTGAGGCCAACGAGTGTCTGGGTAAGTGATTTTTAAATATTTTTTTTTCTGGGGCTGAAACCCCAAAATGGGTGATTGGGGGAGGAAGTGATGGGTGCTGAGCCAAGGTGATGGAGCATGCTTTCTGGAGATGCTGGGGAGCATCCCCCTTGCCAGAGGGCTGGGAAAGGCTTAAGCATCTGCCCTGTCTCTGCTGTGGGTGCCCCTCTGGAGGTGTGGTGGTTTGGCCATGAGGCAAAGCACCAAAACCCTCTGAAAAATCATCTGTGTCTTCCAGCTCATCAGCAAACCTCGGTGTGGGATGCAGGATGCCCAGCTGGGAGTGTTTCCCTTGGACAGCAAAGTTCCCTTGGCTGGGAGGGGGAGTCATGGTGGTCCTCTGCGAGATGTGCTTTGGGGCAGGGAGCAGGCAGCAAAACCTGGCAGAGATTAAGGAAATACTTGAGATACCCGGATTCAACATTTTATCATTAGCGTTCAGTCTGGCATGGTGCTTTGAGTGGCAGTTTTAGCTTGTCTGTCCTCACAAAGGCTTCCATGAGTTACAAATAGTGTCATCCAAATGAAACATTTCCAAAACATCAAACTGGCATTGCTTGGCTGTCCCGCTCATGAATCTCTGTGGGACTTTGATGAAGATTTTTGCCTTTTGTCCTGGTTTGGGATGCGGCTGTGGGATATCAGAGCCCTGTGAAGGTCTGGGAGAGGGAGGAACAGCATCTCGCTCCTCCTGGATCGAAGCCCAGGTCCCAGGAGGTGGCGGGAGGATGGAGACAAGGGAAAGCCATACCATTAATCAGCCCCTGAAAGGCTCAGTGGATGTGCCAGAGGTCAGAGGGACTTGTTAGTATTTGTGATCGATGTCTTGTTGAGATCCCAGCTGTCAGCTTAAATATATATATGTTACAGCAGATTTCTTCTAAGAATGGCTAAAAAGGCAGTGGATGGAAAAGAAGTGTAAGGCCGGAGCTGATGCTTTAAACCACCTCGCGCCCTGTGGGAATGTGTCAGCCCTTGCATTTTCCCACTTGTCTCAGAAAGATGAGTTTTGGACCAAAGCTTGGAAGAAAAGAACCCTCAACTCGATGCTCTGCCCACGGCTGCTACTTCCAGCTGCCGGCAGGTCAGGCAGGGGAGGGCTCTGGCTGGTGGGTGAACCCATAGAAACCCCCTGGGACAAAAGGAGGACCCCGACCTGATGGCTGCCTCCCTTGTGGCACCCCACACCGCATCCTCCTCGCTGCTGAGTCCTCCGGTAAAGCAGCGTGATGGCAGTGGAGGTGGCTCTGCTAGCACAAAAGGGGTTAAACTGGAGAAAGCTCATTTTAAGGGAGCATCCACATATCTTCTGTCTATCTGTCCATCTTGTCCATCGCAGGGTGAAGACCCTGCTCCACAGGGCTGTGCTCCCGAACATCCCTGCCCCATCTGCGTCACCCTTTTGGCAGATGGGGCTGAAAAGATAAACAAGGAAGAGCAAAGGAGGCGAGGGCATGGTGCGGTCCCTTCAAGCTCCCCCCTGACAAGCCCCGTGCACAAAGACCCTTCCCCGAGCTGCGTGTGAAAGTAGTTTTTCCTGTTGATTCACTCTCCTTCTTTCTCCCTTTCCCCTCTTGGGCTTTGTGCCCTCTCTGAAGAGACCTGAAAGAGCTTCTCCATCACCCGCCTCCAAAGGGCTTAGCAGCTGAAAGCTGGATTAGCTCCCCAAGCCTTCCCCTCTGTGCCTTTCAACAATGACATCTCCCCAGCCAGCACGAACAGACGCAGCAATTAGCACCAATTAAAAGGAGAGGCCGCCCGGAAAGTTCCCTTTGCTCAGCCTGGGGGCTGCCGGGTTTCAGACTCTGTCCTGCAGCTGGGCATCAGTGATACCGGCTCATAGTACTGGACGGTTGCATGTGGCTGGGGAGGGGTGAAGAGGAGGAGGGTGGAAGGATGCAGGAGCCTGGCAGCCCCGTGACAGCTGAGGGGCAGGGTTTTGGGGCTGCAGGACCCTGAAAGTGGATCTGGATGGAGCCATGGGGGGCTGGTACAGGTTCAGGTCATGTGGGGACGTCACCTCTTGGCTCTCTGCTCCCCAGCGCCCTGCATGGGGGTTTGTCCCCCTCCAGTGCATAGGAGTCTCTGCCTCCTCCGGCATGGGGACAAACTGATGTCCTGCACTATGTCATGGTGCTGGGACATCCATCCACCCAGCTGCGGGTGAGGACAAACTCGTCTTATTTCACAAGAATTTCTGCCTTTGGCTGGAGCAGGAAAATGCAGAGGTGAAACATCCCACTGATGCCTGGCTGCTGTAGGGTGGCTGTGGTGTTTGCGGGGACATCGCCGTGCTGCGGTGTGATGGGGGCCAGTGTGACTTTGGCAAGCAGGCAGGTTTGGTGATGTCACAGCTGGGACGGTGACAGTGGATTTACCATGCTGCTGGCTTGGCAAGAGTGCCAGCTCCATGCCGCAGGGTGTGTTGTCCCGTGCCTGGTGGTTAGGGAGTGGTGCCATCAGTCCATGGGCACAGGGGGCTCTCCCGGTACCCCAAAGGGCTGCACGTCCCCTGGGGAGCTTGCCCTGCCAATATTGGGGTGCTCTGTGTACCCTCTGGTGTGTTCTGCCCAAAACAGGGGAAAGAGAGGGCAGGAAAGAGAGAGATGTGTCCCCACCCATGTGTCCCCCCCAGCTTTTAGTCCAAGTCAGACTTGGTGAAGGATAACCCCAGCAGAGCAGCCAGCAGGAGCAGGATCACCAAAATCCCAAGCCCCCCCATGTGATGCATCAGCTTTATTCTTGCAGACTCCTGCCTCCTCCTTCCCACTGCTGCTGCCGGTCCCTGCCTGCACACGCGGAGCTTCTCGGGGCAGCCCAGTCACCCCCTTGGCAGGCTGTCCCCGAAACACCCGGCCTGGGGAAAGGGGGGAAGCGGATTAGCACAAGGCAGCCACTGGAAGTAATTGATGCACTTAGTGGTAATGCGGGAGCTCTTGTTCCCTTTGTGGCCACCACGGCGGGAGCGCTCCCCGGAGCACCAGTATAATGCACAGGGCTCACTTTGATCTGGGGAGCTCGGCAGGGAAGGGGCTGCGCTCTCCTGGGAAGACCCTGCTGGCTATTGCTCTCTCTGCTTTGGGCTGGGGGGCTGTGGCAATTGATCTGGGATGCCAGTGCCTGAAAACACCAATCCCTGGAGCTGTGATGGGATTTAGAGGATCCCAAGTGCTTTCCTGGTGTCCTCTAGCCCTTCTTGTACATGTTTGCTTTCTTTTTCTATCTCAGTGCTTCCCATGCAAAAATTATCTCAGAAATCCCCCAGTGAGCTGGCCTGGGCTGTTTTACCCCATGGAGCTGGTTCTGTGCTGCTGGTGGCCTGTTGGCCATCGCACTTGCAGCCCCTTCCCTTGCTGCATCCCACCCAGCGGGGTGCTCCTCACCCTCTCCCCAGCAGATATGCTGGAAACCAGCAGGTTCCCAGCAATGCCAGCCACAGTCCTTCTGTTCTTGTACAGCAGAGAGCAGGGGAGAGTGGTTCAGGATAGGTGATATCTTTCAGAGGTGGGCAGCAGGCAGCACCCCCTTGCCACCCCTGCCTGGGCACCGACTCCCCATGGGGTGCAGCATCCCAGCAGATCTGGGGTGTGGGGTGGGCAGCCACCACAGTGGAGGGGATTAACACTTGTCTGACCATCCTGAGTCCCCTTCCTCCCAGGATGGGGCTGGAGTGGCTCAGCCTTGTCCATCACACCCCTGTTCTCACCTTGCAGCCCCGTGGGGAGGGCTATCCGCTTCTGCTTCTCCTCCTGCTTCTTAGTGGTAGAGGTACAAACCCTGGCCCCTCTCTCCAAACACCTTCCCCATGATGGAGGGGCAGTGCGGATGGGAGGGAAGGGGCTTTTCTGGTCTCAGTTCCCATCCCCCGGGCAGAGGTGCAGCCCCATCCTGCCCGCTGTCCCAGCCGGGCTCTCCTCCAGCCAAAGCAGGGGCGTAGCTCGAATCCGCTGTGGGTTGGCAGCAGCGGCTGGTCTAGGGTTTCGCTGAGCCAGCTTCCTTCACTAATTATTCCCAGGGAGTTTGTAGGGGCGGCAAGCCCCCCTCCTGCCCTGGGGGCTCCATCGCTTGCCACGCGTGTGCCCCGGTGCACGGTGCTGCTCATCCTGTGCCAGGGTCTCTGCCCCAAACCCCCTCGTTTCATCACCCCAGGCTCCTCCATCCACAGCAGCCCAGAGGAGAAGAGGTTGTGGGGTGGCCAGGCCTGGGCAGGGGTTCCCACACCATCAAAAGGGGGACAGAAGGTTGCTCCATTGCAAGGTCTTGATGTTTAATTAGTCTATTATTGCAAATTATTAGATCTTGTGATTGTTTAATTGATCATATGATTGTTTAATTGGGCATACTGTACAAGGGCGGAAGCAAGCTACCACATAATTAGCCCCAAACTGTGCAATTAAATTCTTATTAATACCCCAAACAGCAGGGAACATTCAAGCCTTTAATTAGTGATTAACGGGAGACAGACAGAGCTTGCAACTGAGTCAACGCTGAGGAACAGTGCAAGTATTTAGCCGGGTAAGAGGGGGGACCTGTCTGCCCCAATTAGCGCTGGATGGCTGCGCCGGGGGGTGACGGGACGGTCACACGTGCTGGTGTGACCCTGTCCCTGAGCAGGGGACAGCCACCTATCCCAGCGTGGCCAAGCCCAGCCAGGTCCCCATGTCGGCTGGCCAGGATCATGCCAAAATCCCGGCTTGGCTCCTGCTAAGCTGGCAGCAGTTTGCTGACACCCAGCCCAGGCTGGGAGCAACAACCCAGAGCAGGCAGCATCACTGCCTGCAGGCAGGGGGGATGATGCTGGGTAGCAAGAGGAGGTTTCTCCCCAAAAGCCAGCTCCTGGGAGGATCTGTAGCATGCTCCCATGGAAAGGTGGCCCCAGAGCTGATGGAGGCATGCCAGCTGGGAGGGCCCCCAGCCTGTGGCAGGGTCGGTGAT